>JAWUZV010000042.1:0-34313 GCA_034638295.1 Phortica okadai | reverse complement strand
TGACCACCGATTAGTTTTTTGCTTATAACTCTTGCATCCTTCGACCGACTTCTTAGACTAAGAGCTCGATGGAAAGCTTATCTGTTCCTCTTTCAGATGGCATTAACATATTTTATGAAAAGTCATAAGAAATAAAATTTTCTTGATCAAAACTAAACTATCCTTGCAATCATTGAAAAAGAAGTACCTTACCAGACGAATATATGCCTTATCTAATAAGAGACATTTAAATTTTTTAATTGCATAAATGGGTGGAATTTTATGCAGAATAAATATTTTGTTACATGCACAAGAAATTCGATTAATTTTTACCCATTAAATACTATAATTTTTGAAAAGTACTTTGCGAAAAGAATCGGCAGTAGGACGGAATCGTGTTGACCACCGATTAGTTTTTTGCTTATAACTCTTGCATCCTTCGACCGACTTCTTAGACTAAGAGCTCGATGGAAAGCTTATCTCTTCCTCTTTCAGATGGCATTAACATATTTTATGAAAGTCATAAGAAATAAAATTTTCTTGATCAAAACTAAACTATCCTTGCAATCATTGAAAAAGAAGTACCTTACCAGACGAATATATGCCTTATCTAATAAGAGACATTTAAATTTTTTAATTGCATAAATGGGTGGAATTTTATGCAGAATAAATATTTTGTTACATGCACAAGAAATTCGATTAATTTTTACCCATTAAATACTATAATTTTTGAAAAGTACTTTGCGAAAAGAATCGGCAGTAGGACGGAATCGTGTTGACCACCGATTAGTTTTTTGCTTATAGCTCTTGCATACTGCGACCGACTTTTTCGACTAAGATTACGATGGAAAGATTATCTGTTCCTCTTTCAGATGGCATTAACATATTTTATGAAAAGTCATAAGAAATATAATTTTTTTGATAAAAACTAAAATATCCTCGAAATCATTGAAAAATAAACAACTTTCCAGACGAAAATATGCCTTATCTAATAAGAGACATTTAAATTTTTTTAATTGCATAAATGGGCGGCATTTTATTAAGAATTTATAGTTTTTTACATGCACAAAAAATTCGTTTAATTTTTTCCCATAAGATACTAGAAGTATAGAAAAGTACTTTGCGAAAAGAATCGGCAGTAGCACGGAATCGTGTTGACCAACGATTAGTTTTTTCCTAATAATTCTTCCATCCTTCGACCGACTTCTTCGACTAAGAGCTCGATGGAAAGCTTATCTGTTCCTCTTTCAGATGGCATTAAGATATTTTATGAAAAGTCATAAAAAATACAATTTTTTTGATCAAAACTTAAATATCCTCGAAATCATTGAAAAAGAAGTACCTTACCATACGAAAATATGGCTTATCTAAAAAGAGACATTTACATTTTTTTTAATTGCATAAATGGGCGGCATTTTATTCAGAATTTATAGTTTTTTACATGCACAAAAAATTCGTTTAATTTTTCGCAGTAGATACTAGAAGTACAGAAAAGTACTTTTCGAAAAGAATCGGCCGTAGGACGGAATCGTGTTGACCACCGATTAGTTTTTTGCTTATAACTCTTCCATCCTTCGACCGACTTCTTCGACTAAGAGCTCGATGGAAAGCTTATCTATTCCTCTTTCATATAGCATTAACATATTTTATGAAAAGTCATAAGAAATAAAATTTTTTTGATGAAAACTAAAATATCCTCGAAATCATAGAAAAAGAAGTACCTTATCAAACGAAAATATGCCTTATCTAATAAGAGACATTTAAATTTTTTTAATTACATAAATGGGCGGCATTTTATTCAGAATTTATAGTTTTTTACATGCACAAAAAATTCGTTTAATTTTTCGCATTAGATACTAGAAGTACAGAAAAGTACTTTTCGAAAAGAATCGGCCGTAGGACGGAATCGTGTTGACCACCGATTAGTTTTTTGCTTATAACTCTTGCATCCTTCGACCGACTTCTTAGACTAAGAGCTCGATGGAAAGCTTATCTGTTCCTCTTTCAGATGGCATTAACATATTTTATGAAAAGTCATAAGAAATAAAATTTTTTTGACCATAACTAAAATATCCTCGAAATCATTGAAAAAGAAGTACCCTACCATACGAAAATATTCCTTATCTAATAAAACACATTTAAATTTTTTTAATTGCATAAATAGGCGGCATTTTATTTAGAATTTACAGTTTTTTACATGCACAAAAAATTCGTTTAATTTTTTCCCATTAGATACTAGAAGTATAGAAAAGTACTTTACGAAAAGAATCGGCAGTAGGACGGAATCGTGTTTACCACTGATTAGTTTTTTGCTGATAACTCTTGCATCCTTCGACCGACTTCTTCGACTAACAGTTCGATGGAAAGCTTATCTCTTCCTCTTTCAGATGGCATTAACATATTTTATGAAAAGTCATAAGAAATAAAATTTTCTTGATCAAAACTAAACTATCCTTGCAATCATTGAAAAAGAAGTACCTTACCAGACGAATATATGCCTTATCTAATAACACACATTTAAATTTTTTTAATTGCATAAATGGGTGGAATTTTATGCAGAATAAATATTTTGTTACATGCACAAGAAATTCGATTAATTTTTACCCATTAAATACTATAATTTTTGAAAAGTACTTTGCGAAAAGAATCGGCAGTAGGACGGAATCGTGTTGACCACCGATTAGTTTTTTGCTTATAGCTCTTGCATCCTGCGACCGACTTTTTCGACTAAGATTTCGATGGAAAGCTTATCTGTTCCTCTTTCAGATGGTATTAACATATTTTATGAAAAGTCATAAGAAATATAATTTTTTTGATAAAAACTAAAATATCCTCGAAATCATTGAAAAATAAATAACTTTCCAGACGAAAATATGCCTTATCTAATAAGAGACATTTAAATTTTTTTAATTGCATAAATGGGCGGCATTTTATTTAGAATTTATAGTTTTTTACATGCACAAAAAATTCGTTTAATTTTTTCCCATAAGATACTAGAAGTATAGAAAAGTACTTTGCGAAAAGAATCGGCAGTAGGACGGAATCGTGTTGACCACCGATTAGTTTTTTCCTAATAATTCTTCCATCCTTCGACCGACTTCTTCGACTAAATGCTCGATGGAAAGCTTATCTGTTCCTCTTTCAGATGGCATTAAGATATTTTATGAAAAGTCATAAGAAATACAATTTTTTTGATCAAAACTTAAATATCCTCGAAATCATTGAAAAAGAAGTACCTTACCATACGAAAATATGCCTTATCTAAAAAGAGACATTTACATTTTTTTAATTGCATATATGGGCGGCATTTTATTCAGAATTTATAGTTTTTTACATGCACAAAAAATTCGTTTAATTTTTCGCATTAGATACTAGAAGTACAGAAAAGTACTTTTCGAAAAGAATCGGCCGTAGGACGGAATCGTGTTGACCACCGATTAGTTTTTTGCTTATAACTCTTCCATCCTTCGACCGACTTCTTAGACTAAGAGCTCGATGGAAAGCTTATCTGTTCCTCTTTCAGATGGCATTAACATATTTTATGAAAAGTCATAAGAAATAAAATTTTTTTGACCATAAATAAAATATCCTCGAAATCATTGGAAAAGAAGTACCCTACCATACGAAAATATTCCTTATCTAATAACACACATTTAAATTTTTTTAATTGCATAAATAGGCGGCATTTTATTTAGAATATACAGTTTTTTACATGCACAAAAAATTCGTTTAATTTTTTCCCATTAGATACTAGAAGTATAGAAAAGTACTTTGCGAAAAGAATCGGCAGTAGGACGGAATCGTGTTTACCACTGATTAGTTTTTTGCTGATAACTCTTGCATCCTTCGACCGACTTCTTCGACTAAGAGTTCGATGGAAAGCTTATCTGTTCCTCTTTCAGATGGCATTAACATATTTTATGAAAAGTCATAAGAAATAAAATTTTCTTGATCAAAACTAAACTATCCTTGCAATCATTGAAAAAGAAGTACCTTACCAGACGAATATATGCCTTATCTAATAACACACATTTAAATTTTTTTAATTGCATAAATGGGTGGAATTTTATGCAGAATAAATATTTTGTTACATGCACAAGAAATTCGATTAATTTTTACCCATTAAATACTATAATTTTTGAAAAGTACTTTGCGAAAAGAATCGGCAGTAGGACGGAGTCGTGTTTACCACTGATTAGTTTTTTGCTGATAACTCTTGCATCCTTCGACCGACTTCTTCGACTAAGAGTTCGATGGAAAGCTTATCTGTTCCTCTTTCAGATGGCATTAACATATTTTATGAAAAGTCATAATAAATATAATTTTCTTGATCAAAACTAAACTATCCTTGCAATCATTGAAAAAGAAGTACCTTACCAGACGAATATATGCCTTATCTAATAACACACATTTAAATTTTTTTAATTGCATAAATGGGTTTAATTTTATGCAGAATTTATAGTTTTTTACATGCACAAAAAATTCGTTTAATTTTTTCCCATAAGATACTAGAAGTATAGAAAAGTACTTTGCGAAAAGAATCGGCAGTAGCACGGAATCGTGTTGACCACCGATTAGTTTTTTCCTAATAATTCTTCCATCCTTCGACCGACTTCTTCGACTAAGAGCTCGATGGAAAGCTTATCTGTTCCTCTTTCAGATGGTATTAAGATATTTTATGAAAAGTCATAAGAAATACAATTTTTTTGATCAAAACTTAAATATCCTCGAACTCATTGAAAAAGAAGTACCTTACCATACGAAAATATGTCTTATCTAAAAAGAGACATTTAAATTTTTTTAATTGCATAAATGGGCGGCATTTTATTCAGAATTTATAGTTTTTTACATGCACAAAAAATTCGTTTAATTTTGTGCGAATTCCGTCAAGTACGGACGTGTTTTTCTTGTGCTCCGGAAAATTAACTTAAAACCCATCAGTGCAGTGAAAGATCTAATAATAATTAGTGTATATCGCGAAAAGACGCTTAGTGCGATAAATTCGCACAAATCTAACAACTAATTAATCAATTGATTAGCCACAATAAACAATAAAAACAATTAAAACTAAATCTCTATTAATACAATGAGTACAAAAGAAATCGAAACTCGCAGTGAACTGCAGCGTAAGCAAGACGAGCGTCGGCTCTCTTTGCAACGGAATAACGCGTATTTCACCTATAACGCCGCGTCAACCGAAAATACTGCAGCTCTAGAGCGATCGAGGGCAATGACCAATGTAGCTCACGAACTATTGCACGTAGCGAGCGGGAGAGCGCGTTCTTGCTCTCCGTCGCTACCGTCCACGTCTCGAATTGCCAAGAATATGGCCATACAAGGTCGTATTGTACTCTGCGCCCCGTGTGTGTAGCTTCACGACATTACACACTGCCCAGCGAGCAAAGACGACGCCAGCACAAAGAAATGCGCCAACTGTGGTGGTAACCACACAGCTAACTATAAAGGTTGCCCAATATACAAGGAACTGAAAACACGAATCCACCAGCGAGTGACCACTACACGCTCTCAAAACGCACAGCCTACATTTACACCATCTAAATTAAACCCAGACGTTTTCTTTTCGACCGCAGCCAGATCTTCACTTGGCGGAATCTCAACCAAAAACGTGACATTTGCCGGTGCTCTAAAATCAGGACTGGTTCCCCCCTACCCCAAACACGCCGAACCCACAACTAGCACATGCAGATTTAAACGCGACTCAACACCACCAAATGCCGGGGCAGCAACATAGCAACTTTGAAGCAATGTTATCAACCATGCAGCAAAGTCTAATGGAGTTTATGTCTTTTATGCGGACAACTATGCAGGATTTAATGCGTAACCAAAATCTACTGATACAAATGCTGATTTCACAACAGTCCAAATAAACCACGCCTTCCCTACGCATATGTACGTGGAATGCTAATGGCGTCTCACAGCACAAACTCGAGCTAGCTCAATTTCTACTTGACAAACACATTGACGTAATGCTACTCTCAGAAACACACCTTACAAACAAATATAATTTTAACATATGAGGCTACGTATTTTACGGAACAAACCATCCTGATGGTAAAGCACATGGGGGGACTGGTATTCTGATTAGAAACCGTCTCAAACACCACTGCCATAGAAGATTTGCAGAAAGCTATTCACATGCCACATCTATAAACATACAATTAGATAGTGGTAACCATCTAACACTAGCCGCCGTATACTGCCCACCTCGCTTCAATATATCTGAAGCTGAGTTCATGCAGTTCTTTAACACACTCGGAGAACACTTCATAGCAGCAGGAGATTACAATGCCAAGCACACTCACTGGGGATCTCGTCTACTGACCCCAAAAGGAAAACAATTATACAATGCAATTATAAAAGCCAGCAATAAGCTCGACCATCTCTCTCCCGGCAGACCAACATACTGGCCGGCTGACCCCAATAAACTACCCGACCTAATTGACTTTGCAATAACAAAAAAATATTCCCCGAACCCTGCCAAGCGCCGAAAGTCTTTTAGATCTCTCGTCTGATCACTCGCCTGTATTAATTAACCTATTTCGACATCCAAAAACCATAGATCAACCAATTAGATTGACCTCGCATAAAACCAACTGGGTCAGTTACAAAAAATATTTTAGCTCACACATTGAGCTAGATCCTCCCCTAACCGTTGAAGCTGAGATCGACAGCTTCGTAAACAATCTAGAATCAGTCTTCGTTACCGCAGCTCGTATCTCAACACCTCAAACGGCGCAAGCTCCACGTAACCAAAAGAAGACGAATCTACAAATCGAGCAGCTCGTTATCGAAAAGCGACGCTTACGTCGAGAATGGCAATCAACCAGATCGCCATCTGCACGACATAGGCTTAAGAGCGCCGCACGCAACCTCTCTAAAGCGTTAAAGCAAGAAGAAGCATATACCCAACGCCGGTACATAGAACAACTATCAACACCCAGTACAAGATACTCACTGTGGACAGCTCACCCAACCCTAAGGTCACCGACAGAAATCGTGATGCCTATAAGAAACCCTGCAGGCGGCTGGGCCCGCAGCGACGAAGATAGAGCAAGAACATTTGCCGCCCACCTTGAAAATGTGTTTCAACCAAATCCTTGCACAAATGCGACTAAACTACCAGCATTAACAAACGACGCCGAGCTTCAACGTGACCCAATCAAGTTTCGACCAAACGAAATCGCTAATATTGTCAAAAAGGAACTGAACCCAAAAAAATCACCGGGCTGCGAATTAATAACCCCAAAAATGATTATTGAGCTCCCATATTATGCTGTTTGCACTATCGCGAAGCTCTTCAATGCCATCACTAAACTTGGCTATTTTCCAGAAAGATGGAAAAAGTCTATCATCATAATGATACCAAAGCCAGGAAAAGATCACACGATTCCCTCGTCGTACAGACCTATAAGTTTATTATCGTGTCTATCAAAACTTTTCGAAAAATGCGTGCTAACTCGGATCAACTCATTCCTGAGAACACACAACAAAATCCCTTCACACCAGTTCGGCTTTCGTGAAAAACACGGAACTATTGAGCAGGTTTATCGCATAACATCAGAAATACGAAACGCGTTTGAAAATCGTGAATACTGCACAGCAATATTTCTGGATGTCTCACAAGCATTCGACAGAGTTTGGTTAGACGGTTTAATGCATAAAATTAAAACAATGCTTCCAAACAACACGCACAAGCTACTAAAGTCATACCTCTACGACAGGAAGTTTACAGTGAGATGTAACAGTGATATGTCCGACGACCACACCATTAGAGCTGGAGTTCCTCAAGGTAGCGTACTCGGTCCAACGTTATATGTCCTCTACACATCAGACATCCCAACAAGCAGACGTCTAACAACATCCACCTTTGCTGACGATACAGCTATTCTCAGCCGTTCCAGATGCCCTATGCAAGCAACAGCGCAGTTAGCTCTTCACCTGGTCGACATAGAAAAATGGCTAGCTGACTGGCGAATAAAAGTCAACGAACAAAATGCAAACACGTTACGTTCACTCTAAACAGGCAAGATTGCCCACCGCTGATGTTAAACAACACTACGCTTCCGCAAACAAACGAAGTGACATACCTCGGAGTACACCTCGATAGAAGACTCACATGGCGGAGGCACATCGAGGCCAAGAGAACGCATTTAAAACTAAAAGCAAATAGCCTCCATTGGCTTATCAACGCTCGCTCTTCCCTTAGTTTTGACTACAAAGTCCTGCTCTACAATTCTGTTCTCAAACCTATCTGGACCTACGGCTCCCAGTTATGGGGAAACGCTAGCAGTAGCAATATTGAAATCATTCAGAGAACCCAGTCAAAAATATTGAGAACCATCACCGGGGCACCGTGGTATGTTCGAAACGAAAACATACAAAAAGATTTAAATATTCAACCAGTCAAAGATGTAATAGCAGAACTCAAGGAACAATACTACAGCAAGCTTTCTACGCACCCTAACCATCTCGCCAGAAGATTAACAAGGTTGAGCAGCCAACCCCGTCTTCGTCGAAATGACCTTCCAGCCCAGCGATAGACCCTAGGGCCCCGCAACCTATCTGCAGTTCAAAAGAACTGCTAGTTAATATATAGACATAAGATCTGCAAACTTATTGTTAGTCTCATAAAGAGAAGATTCAATAAATAAAGCAAAGTTTTAATAAAAAAAAAAAAAAAAAATTTTATTTAGAATTTATAGTTTTTTACATGGACAAAAAATTCGTTTAATTTTTACACATTAAATACTAGAATTATAGAAAAGTACTTTGCGAAAAGAATTGGCAGTAGGACGGAATCGTGTTGACCACCGATTAGTTTTTTCCTAATAACTCTTCCATTCTTCGACCGACTTCTTCGACTAAGAGATCGATGGAAAGCTTATCTGTTCCTCTTTCAGATGGCATTAACATATTTTATGAAAAGTCATAAAAAATAAAATTTTTTTGATCATAACTAAAATATCCTCGAAATCATAGAAAAAGAAGTACCTTACCAGACGAATATATGCCTTATCTAATAAGAGACATTTACATATTTTTAATTACATAAATGGGCTTCATTTTATTCAGAATTTATAGTTTTTTACATGCACAAAAAATTCGTTTAATTTTTACACATTAAATACTAGAATTTTAGAAAAGTACTTTGCGAAAAGAATCGGCAGTAGGACGGAATCGTGTTGACCACCGATTAGTTTTTTGCTGATAACTCTTGCATCCTTCGACCGACTTCTTCGACTAAGAGTTCGATGGAAAGCTTATATGTTCCTCTTTCAGATGGCATTAACATATTTTATGAAAAGTCATAAGAAATAAAATGTTTTTGATCATAACTAAAATGTCCTCGAAATCATTGAAAAAGAAGTACCTTACCAGACGAATATATGGCTTATCTAATAACACACATTTACATTTTTTTAATTGCATAAATGGGTGGAATTTTATGCAGAATAAATATTTTGTTACATGCACAAGAAATTCGATTAATTTTTACCCATTAAATACTAGAATTTTAGAAAAGTACTTTGCGAAAAGAATAGGCAGTAGGACGGAATCATGTTTACCACCGATTAGTTTTTTGTTAATAACTCTTGCATCCTTCGACCGACTTCTTCGACTAAGAGTTCGATGGAAAGCTTATCTGTTCCTCTTTCAGATGGCATTAACATATTTTATGAAAAGTCATAAGAAATATAATTTTTTTGATAAAAACTAAATTATCCACGAAATCATTGAAAAATAAATAACTTTCCAGACGAAAATATGCCTTATCTAATAAGAGACATTTACATTTTTTTAATTACATAAATGGGCGTCATTTTATTCAGAATTTATAGTATTTGACATGGACAAAAAATTCGTTTAATTTTTACACATTAAATACTAGAATTTTAAAAAAGTACTTTGCGAAAAGAATAGGCAGTAGGACGGAATCGTGTTTACCACCGATTAGTTTTTTGCTGATAACTCTTGCATCCTTCGACCGACTTATTCGACTAAGAGTTCGATGGAAAGCTTATCTGTTCCTCTTTCAGATGGCATTATCATATTTTATGAAAAGTCATAAGAAATATAATTTTTTTGATCAAAACTAAAATATCCTCGAAATCATTGAAAAAGAAGTACCTTACCATACGAAAATTGGCCTTATCTAATAAGAGACATTTAAATTTTTTTAATTGCATAAATGGGCGGCATTTTATTTAGAATTTATAGTTTTTTACATACAGAAAAAATTCTTTTAATTTTTTCCCATTAGATACTAGAAGAATAGAAAAGTACTTTGCGAAAAGAATCGGCAGTAGGACGGAATCGTGTTGAAAAACGATTAGTTTTTTGCTTATAACTCTTGCATCTTTCGACCATCTTCTTCGACTAAGAGCTCGATGGAAAGCTTATATGTTGCTCTTTCAGATGGCATTAACATATTTTATGAAAAGTCATAAGAAATAAAATTTTTTTGATCATAACTAAAATATCCTCGAAATCATTGAAAAAGAAGTACCTTACCAGACGAATATATGCCTTATCTAATAACACACATTTACATTTTTTTAATTGCATAAATGGCTGGAATTTTATGCAGAATAAATATTTTGTTACATGCACAAGAAATTCGATTAATTTTTACCCATTAAATACTAGAATTTTAAAAAAGTACTTTGCGAAAAGAATAGGCAGTAGGACGGAATCGTGTTTACCACCGATTAGTTTTTTGCTGATAACTCTTGCATCCTTCGACCGACTTATTCGACTAAGAGTTCGATGGAAAGCTTATCTGTTCCTCTTTCAGATGGCATTATCATATTTTATGAAAAGTCATAAGAAATATAATTTTTTTGATCAAAACTAAAATATCCTCGAAATCATTGAAAAAGAAGTACCTTACCATACGAAAATTGGCCTTATCTAATAAGAGACATTTAAATTTTTTTAATTGCATAAATGGGCGGCATTTTATTTAGAATTTATAGTTTTTTTGCATACAGAAAAAATTCTTTTAATTTTTTCCCATTAGATACTAGAAGAATAGAAAAGTACTTTGCGAAAAGAATCGGCAGTAGGACGGAATCGTGTTGAAAAACGATTAGTTTTTTGCTTATAACTCTTGCATCTTTCGACCAACTTCTTCGACTAAGAGCTCGATGGAAAGCTTATATGTTCCTCTTTCAGATGGCATTAACATATTTTATGAAAAGTCATAAGAAATAAAATTTTTTTGATCATAACTAAAATATCCTCGAAATCATTGAAAAAGAAGTACCTTACCAGACGAATATATGCCTTATCTAATAACACACATTTACATTTTTTTAATTGCATAAATGGGTGGAATTTTATGCAGAATAAATATTTTGTTACATGCACAAGAAATTCGATTAATTTTTACCCATTTAATACTAGAATTTTAAAAAAGTACTTTGCGAAAAGAATAGGCAGAAGGACGGAATCGAGTTTACCACCGATTAGTTCTTTGCTGATAACTCTTGCATCCTTCGACCGACTTCTTCGACTAAGAGTTCGATGGAAAGCTTATATGTTCCTCTTCCAGATGGCATTATCATATTTTATGAAAAGTCATAAGAAATACAATTTTTTTGATCAAAACTAAAATATCCTCGAAATCATTGAAAAAGAAGTACCTTACCATACGAAAATTGGCCTTATCTAATAAGAGACATTTAAATTTTTTTAATTGCATAAATGGGCGGCATTTTATTTAGAATTTATAGTTTTTTACATACAGAAATAATTCTTTTAATTTTTTTCCATTAGATACTAGAAGAATAGAAAAGTACTTTGCGAAAAGAATCGGCAGTAGGACGGAATCGTGTTGACCACCGATTAGTTTTTTGCTTATAACTCTTACATCCTTCGACCGACTTCTTCGACTACGAGTTCGATGGAAAGCTTATCTGTTCCTCTTTCAGATGGCATTATCATATTTTATGAAAAGTCATAAGAAATACAATTTTTTTAATCATAACTAAAAAATCCTCGAAATCATTGAAAAAGAAGTACCTTACCAGACGAATATATGCCTTATCTAATAACACACATTTAAATTTTTTTAATTGCATAAATGGGTGGAATTTTATGCAGAATAAATATTTTGTTACATGCACAAGAAATTCGATTAATTTTTACCCATTAAATACTAGAATTTTAAAAAAGTACTTTGCGAAAAGAATAGGCAGTAGGACGGAATCGAGTTTACCACCGATTAGTTTTTTGCTGATAACTCTTGCATCCTTCGACCGACTTCTTCGACTAAGAGTTCGATGGAAAGCTTATCTGTTCCTCTTTCAGATGGCATTATCATATTTTATGAAAAGTCATAAGAAATATAATTTTTTTGATCATAACTAAAATATCCTCGAAATCATTGAAAAAGAAGTACCTTACCATACGAAAATTGGCCTTATCTAATAAGAGACATTTAAATTTTTTTAATTGCATAAATGGGCGTCATTTTATTCAGAATTTATAGTATTTGACATGGACAAAAAATTCGTTTAATTTTTACACATTAAATACTAGAATTATAGAAAAGTACTTTGCGAAAAGAATAGGCAGTAGGACGGAATCGTGTTGACCACCGATTAGTTTTTTCCTAATAACTCTTCCATTCTTCGACCGACTTCTTCGACTAAGAGTTCGATGGAAAGCTTATCTGTTCCTCTTTCAGATGGCATTATCATATTTTATGAAAAGTCATAAGAAATACAATTTTTTTGATCATAACTAAAATATCCTCGAAATCATTGAAAAAGAAGTACCTTACCATACGAAAATTTGCCTTATCTAATAAGAGACCTTTAAATTTTTTTAATTGCGGCATTTTATTTAGAATTTATAGTTTTTTACATACAGAAATAGTTCTTTTAATTTTTTTCCATTAGATACTAGAAGAATAGAAAAGTACTTTGCGAAAAGAATCGGCAGTAGGACGGAATCGTGTTGACCACCGATTAGTTTTTTGCTTATAACTCTTGCATCTTTCGACCGACTTCTTCGACTAAGAGCTCGATGGAAAGCTTATGTGTTCTTTTTCAGATGGCATTAACATATTTTATGAAAAGTCATAAGAAATGAAATTTTTTTGATCATAACTAAAATATCCTCGAAATCATTGAAAAAGAAGTACCTTACCAATCGAATATATGCCTTATCTAATAAGAGACATTTAAATTTTTTTAATTGCATAAATGGGCGGCATTTTATTTAGAATTTATAGTTTTTTACATGGACAAAAAATTCGTTTAATTTTTACACATTAAATACTAGAATTTTAGAAAAGTACTTTGCGAAAAGAATCGGCAGTAGGACGGAATCGTGTTGACAACCGATTAGTTTTTTGCTGATAACTCTTGCATCCTTCGACCGACTTCTTCGACTAAGAGTTCTATGGAAAGCTTATATGTTCCTCTTTCAGATGGCATTAACATATTTTATGAAAAGTCATAAGAAATAAAATGTTTTTGATCATAACTAAAATGTCCTCGAAATCATTGAAAAAGAAGTACCTTACCAGACGAATATATGCCTTATCTAATAACACACATTTAAATTTTTTTAATTGCATAAATGGGTGGAATTTTATGCAGAATAAATATTTTGTTACATGCACAAGAAATTCGATTAATTTTTACCCATTAAATACTAGAATTTTAAAAAAGTACTTTGCGAAAAGAATAGGCAGTAGGACGGAATCGTGTTTACCACCGATTAGTTTTTTGCTGATAACTCTTGCATCCTTCGACCGACTTCTTCGACTAAGAGCTCGATGAAAAGCTTATCTGTGCTCTTTCAGATGGCATTAACATATTTTATGAAAAGGCGTAAGAAATATAATTTTTTTGATAGAAACTAAAATATCCACGAAATCATTGAAAAATAAGTAGCTCTCCAGACGATAATATGCCTTATCTAATAAGAGACATTTAAATTTTGTTAATTGCATAAATGGGTGGCATTTTATTCAGAATTTATAGTTTTTGACATGGACAAAAAATTCGTTTAATTTTTACCCATTAAATACTAGAATTATAGAAAAGTACTTTGCGAAAAGAATCGGCAGTAGGACGGAATCGTGTTGACCACCGATTAGTTTTTTCCTAATAACTCTTCCATTCTTCGACCGACTTCTTCGACTAAGAGTTCGATGGAAAGCTTATCTGTTCCTCTTTCAGATGGCATTATCATATTTTATGAAAAGTCATAAGAAATACAATTTTTTGATCAAAACTAAAATATCCTCGAAATCATTGAAAAAGAAGTACCTTACCAGACGAATATATGCCTTATCTAATAACACACATTTAAATTTTTTTAATTGCATAAATGGGTGGAATTTTATGCAGAATAAATATTTTGTTACATGCACAAGAAATTCGATTAATTTTTACCCATTAAATACTAGAATTTTAAAAAAGTACTTTGCGAAAAGAATCGGCAGTAGGACGGAATCGTGTTGACCACCGATTAGTTTTTTGCTTATAACTCTTGCATCCTTCGACCGACTTCTTCGACTAAGAGTTCGATGGAAAGCTTATATGTTCCTCTTTCAGATGGCATTAACATATTTTATGAAAAGTCATAAGAAATAAAATGTTTTTGATCATAACTTAAATATCCTCGAAATCATTGAAAAAGAAGTACCTTACCAGACGAATATATGGCTTATCTAATATCACACATTTACATTTTTTAATTGCATAAATGGGTGCAATTTTATGCAGAATAAATATTTTGTTACATGCACAAGAAATTCGATTAATTTTTACCCATTAAATACTAGAATTTTAGAAAAGTACTTTGCGAAAAGAATAGGCAGTAGGACGGAATCGTGTTTACCACCGATTAGTTTTTTGTTAATAACTCTTGCATCCTTCGACCGACTTCTTCGACTAAGAGTTCGATGGAAAGCTTATCTGTTCCTCTTTCAGATGGCATTAACATATTTTATGAAAAGTCATAAGAAATATAATTTTTTTGATAAAAACTAAATTATCCACGAAATCATTGAAAAATAAATAACTTTCCAGACGAAAATATGCCTTATCTAATAAGAGACATTTACATTTTTTTAATTACATAAATGGGCGTCATTTTATTCAGAATTTATAGTTTTTGACATGGACAAAAAATTCGTTTAATTTTTACACATTAAAAACTAGAATTATAGAAAAGTACTTTGCGAAAAGAATCGGCAGTAGGACGGAATCGTGTTGACCACCGATTAGTTTTTTCCTAATAACTCTTCCATTCTTCGACCGACTTCTTCGACTAAGAGTTCGATGGAAAGCTTATCTGTTCCTCTTTCAGATGGCATTATCATATTTTATGAAAAGTCATAAGAAATACAATTTTTTTGATCAAAACTAAAATATCCTCGAAATCATTGAAAAAGAAGTACCTTACCATACGAAAATGGCCTTATCTAATAAGAGACATTTAAATTTTTTTAATTGCATAAATGGGCGGCATTTTATTTAGAATTTATAGTTTTTTACATACAGAAATAATTCTTTTAATTTTTTTCCATTAGATACTAGAAGAATAGAAAAGTACTTTGCGAAAAGAATCGGCAGTAGGACGGAATCGTATTGACCACCGATTAGTTTTTTGCTTATAACTCTTGCATCTTTCGACCGACTTCTTCGACTAAGAGCTCGATGGAAAGCTTATGTGTTCTTTTTCAGATGGCATTAACATATTTTATGAAAAGTCATAAAAAATGAAATTTTTTTGATCATAACTAAAATATCCTCGAAATCATTGAAAAAGAAGTACCTTACCAGACGAATATATGCCTTATCTAATAACACACATTCAAATTTTTTTAATTGCATAAATGGGCGGCATTTTATTCAGAATTTATAGTTTTTTACACGCACAAAAAATTCGTTTAATTTTTTCCCATTAGATACTACAAGTATAGAAAAGTACTTTGCAAAAAGAATCGGCAGTAGGACGGAATCGTGTTTACCACCGATTAGTTTTTTGCTGATAACTCTTGCATCCTTCGACCGACTTCTTCGACTAAGAGATCGATGGAAAGCTTATCTGTTCCTCTTTCAGATGGCATTATCATATTTTATGAAAAGTCATAAAAAATAAAATTTTTTTTATCATAACTAAAATATCCTCGAAATCATAGAAAAAGAAGTACCCTACCATACGAAAATATTCTTTATCTAATAACACACATTTAAATTTTTTTAATTGCATAAATGGGCGGCATTTTATTCAGAATTTTTTAGTTTTTTACATGGACAAAAAATTCATTTAATTTTTACACATTAATTACTAGAATTATAGAAAAGTACTTTGCGAAAAGAATCGGCAGTAGGACGGAATCGTGTTGACCACCGATTAGTTTTTATACTTTTCACTTATGTGAAATAGTATATTAACTTTGTCACGGAGTTTGTAACAGATCGAAATATTAATTTCCGACTATATAAAGTATATATATTCTTGATCAGGACGACAAGACGAGTTGATTTAGCCATGTCCGTCTGTCCGTCTGTCCGTCTGTCTGTCTGTCTGTCTGTCTGTCTGTCTGTCTGTCTGTCTGTCTGTCTGTCTGTCTGTATGTATGCAAACTAGTCCCTCAGTTTTGAAGCTATCGAGCTGAAACTTTGCACAGAGTCTTAGAATTTATTACGATGAATCATTCGTCGGAACCAGCATGATCGGATTATTGGAACAGGTAGCTCCCATACGAAAAGAAGAAGAAAAGTGAACAAAACTTGAATCGTTGTATGGAAAACTTTTTTGTTTTGTACAATAGAGTGCTGAAATTTTAAACATAGTTGTTTTACATGGTCCGACTACATGCCTGAAAGTTTCATTGAGATTGGACATCTGGAACTGGTAGCTCCCATACAAAATGAAGAAGAGGAAGAGAAGCCATATTCACGTCGTTGTATGGAAAACTTTTTTGTTTCTTAACCAATTGACTTGAAATTTTAAAGTTATGTTCTTAGGGAGGAATGAAAACTATTTTGACCAAAAGTGGGCGTAACCACGCGTAGCCACGCCCACTTATAGCGAAAATTTACCCGTTGTATGGAAAACTTTTTTGTTTTTTAACCAATTGACTTGAAACTTTGCAGTTATGCTCTTAGGGAGGAATGAAAACTATTTTGATCAAAAGTGGGCGTGGCCACGCCCACTTATAGCTTAACTTGACCCTTTGTATGGAAAACTTTCTTGTTTTTTAACCAATTGACTTGAAACTTTACAGTTATGTTCTTAGGGAGGAATGAAAACTATTTTGACCAAAAGTGGGCGTAACCACGCGTAGCCACGCCCACTTATAGCGAAAATTTACCCGTTGTATGGAAAACTTTTTTGTTTTTTAACCAATTGACTTGAAACTTTGCAGTTATGCTCTTAGGGAGGAATGAAAACTATTTTGACCAAAAGTGGGCGTAGCCACGCCCACTTATAGCAAAAATTTACCCGTTGTATGGAAAACTTTTTTGTTTTTTAACCAATTGACTTGAAACTTTACAGTTATGTTCTTAGAGAGGAATGAAAACTATTTTGACCAAAAGTGGGTGTAGCCACGCCCACTTATAGCGAAAATTGACCCTTTGTATGGAAAACTTTTTTGTTTTTTAACCAATTGACTTGAAACTTTACAGTTATGTTCTTAGAGAGGAATGAAAACTATTTTGACCAAAAGTGGGCGTAGCCACGCCCACTTATAGCGAAAATTTACCCGTTGTATGGAAAACTTTTTTGTTTTTTAACCAATTGACTTGAAACTTTGCAGTTATGTTCTTAGAGAGGAATGAAAACTATTTTGACCAAAAGTGGGCGTAGCCACGCCCACTTATAGCGAAAATTGACACTTTGTATGGAAAACTTTTTTGTTTTTTAACCAATTGACTTGAAACTTTACAGTTATGTTCTTAGAGAGGAATGAAAACTATTTTGACCAAAAGTGGGCGTAGCCACGCCCACTTATAGCGAAAATTTATCCGTTGTATGGAAAACTTTTTTGTTTTTTAACCAATTGACTTGAAACTTTGCAGTTGTGCTCTTAGGGAGGAATAAAAACTATTTTGACCAAATATGGGCATGGCTACGCCCACTTATCGCAAAACTTGAACCGTTGTATGGAAAAATTTTTTGTTTTTTAACGAATTGACTTGAAACATTACAGTTATGTTGTTAGGGATGCATGAAAACTATTCATTTAGTTTTTTTTATAGTGACACAAAGTGAAAAGTATTATAGCTTCAGCCTTGCTGAAGATAGCGTCCTTACTGGTTTGCTTATAACTCTTGCATCTTTCGACCGACTTCTTCGACTAAGAGCTCGATGGAAAGCTTATGTGTTCTTTTTCAGATGGCATTAACATATTTTATGAAAAGTCATAAGAAATAAAATTTTTTTGATCATAACTAAAATATCCTCGAAATCATTGAAAAAGAAGTACCTTACCAGACGAATATATGCCTTATCTAATAACACACATTTAAATTTTTATACTTTTCACGTATGTGAAATAGTATAATAACTTTGTGCTGAAGTTTGTAACAGATCGAAATATTCATTTCCGACTATATAAAGTATATATATTCTTGATCAGGACGACAAGACGAGTTGATTTAGCCATGTCCGTCTGTCCGTCTGTCCGTCCGTCTGTCTGTATATATACAATCTCCTCCCACAGTTTTGAAGATATTGAGCTGAAATTTTGCAAAGAGACTGCTTATTTGTGCGATCAACTCATTTGTCGGATCCAGCCATATCGGACCACTGGAACTGGTAGCCCCCATACGAAAAGAAGAAGAAAAATGAACAAAACTTGAGTCGTTGTATGGAAAAGTTTTTTGTTTTGTATGATAGAGTGCTGAAATTTTAAACATAGTAGTTCTACATAGTCCGACTACATGCCTGAAAGTTTCAATGAGATTGGACATCTGGAACTGGTAGCTCCCATACAAAATGAAGAAGAGGAAGAGAAGCAATATTCACGTCGTTGTATGGACAACTTTTTTGTTTTTCAACCAATTGACTTGAAATTTTAAAGATATATTCTTGGTGAGGAATGAAAACTATTTTGACCAAAAATGGGCGTAGCCACGCCCACTTCTAGCGAAAATGGACCCGTTGTATGAAAAACTTTTTTGTTTTTTAACCAATTGACTTGAAATTTTAAAGTTATGTTCTTAGGAAGGAATGAAAACTATTTTGACCAAAAGTGGGCGTAGCCACGCGTAGCCACGCCCACTTATAGCGAAATTTGACCCGTTGTATGGAAAACTTTTGTGTTTTTTAACCAATTGACTTGAAACTTTACAGTTATGTTCTTAGGGAGGAATAAAAACTATTTTGACCAAAAGTGGGCGTAGCCACGCCCACTTATAGCGAAAATTGACCCGTTGTATGGAAAACTTTTTTGTTTTTTAACCAATTGACTTGAAACTTTACAGTTATGTTCTTAGGGAGGAATGAAAACAATGTTGACCAAAAGTGGGCGTAGCCACGCCCATTTATAGCAAAAATTGAGCCGTTGTATGGAAAACTTTTTTGTTTTTCAACGAATTGACTTGAAACTTTACAGTTATGTTCTTAGGGAGGAATGAAAACTATTTTGACCAAAAGTGGGCGTGGCCACGCCCTTTTATAGCGAAATTTGACCCGTTGTATGGGAAACTTTTGTGTTTTTTAACCAATTGACTTGAAACTTTACAGTTATGTTCTTAGGGAGGAATGAAAACAATTTTGACCAAAAGTGGGCGTGCCCACGCCTTTTTTTTAGCGAAAATTGACCAATTGACTTGAAACCTTACAGTTATCTTCTTAGGGAGGAATGAAAACTATTTTGACCAAAAGTGGGCATGGCTACGCCCACTTATCGCAAAACTTGAACCGCTGTATGGAAAACTTTTTTGTTTTTTAACCAATTGACTTGAAACCTTACAGTTATGTTGTTAGGGAGGCATGAAAACTATTCATTTAGTTTTTTAGTGACACAACGTGAAAAGTATTATAGCTTCAGCCTTGCTGAAGATAGCGTCCTTACTGGTTTTAATTGCATAAATGTGTTGAATTTTATGCAGAATAAATATTTTGTTACATGCACAAGAAATTCGATTAATTTTTACCCATTAAATACTAGAATTTTAGAAAACTACTTTGCGAAAAGAATAGGCAGTAGGACGGAATCGTGTTTACCACCGATTAGTTTTTTGCTGATAACTCTTGCATCCTTCGACCGACTTCTTCGACTAAAAGTTCGATGGAAAGCTTATCTGTTCCTCTTTCAGATGGCATTAACATATTTTATGAAAAGTCATAAGAAATATAATTTTTTTGATAAAAACTAAAATATCCACGAAATCATTGAAAAATAAATAACTTTCCAGACGAAAATATGCCTTATCTAATAATACATTTTTTTAATTACATAAATGGGCGTCATTATACCCTGTACACACACTGTGTATCAGGGTATATTAAGTTTGTTTGAGACGGTTTGTATGTAACGCATAGAAGGAGGGGAGGGGGACCCTATAAAGTATATATATTCTTGATCAGGATGACAAGACGAATTGATATAGCCCTGTCTGTCCGTCCGTCCGTCCGTCCGTCCGTCCTCACCAATGGTTCTCGAAAACTATAAGAGCTAGAGACTTGAAATTTGGTGGATAGACTCGTGAGGTCAAACGCTAGATCAAGTTTGAAGGATTTTTTGCCACGCCCACTCCTTCCCGCCCATCGAGCACCACCCATTTTTTCAAAAGGCTGTAGCTCGAAAACCTGTTGAGTTAGAAACATTAAAATGAGTATGTAGACTCAGTATGTATAGCTCTACAAAACTGCGTACCACATTTTTTCCCCCTCCCCTTCGTTTTCCCTCAAAAAGTTGTTTTCTTAAAATTGCTGTATCTCCTAAACTATAATAGATACAATGCTGAAATTTTGTATGAAAACTCAGTAAACATACCTTTTTAAAACTGCATACCACAAACTTTCATTTTTAACGCTGTGTGACAACGCAAAGACAAACAAGTTGAAATTTGGCATAAATTGCGCTTTGAACACTGCTTTATCCTATTTGTAACAAAAACCGTACTTAACACTGCGAAAACTATTAAAGCTAGAGACTTGAAATTTGGAAGATAGACTCGTGTGGTCGAACACTAGATTAGGTTTGAAGGAATTTTTGCCACGCCCATTCCTTCCCGCCCATCGAGCACAACAAAAGGTCATTTTTGAAGTAAAACTTCTTATTCGACTTCCAAAGCGTTAAACGTTAAATATTTAACGCTATTTTTGTAATGTGACAATTAAAAGATCAATATTGACATTCAAAAAACCAGTAAGGACGCTATAGTCGAGTATACTCGACAATATAATACCCTGCACACACAGAAGGCGGTGCAACACCCCAAATCTACAAATATATATCGATTTGCTATCGCTTGAACAAATAGTGTTCAAAATATCAAGTAAATCGGTCAAAAAATGTGAAATTTACGAAAAATTTGAGTTTGTTGGTCATTGAGGGGTAACTATCAAAAAAAAAGGGAATTTTGTGGTATGCAGTTTTAAAGATACATATTTACTGAGCTTGTCTACAAAATTTCAGGTTCGTACCTATAATAGTTTTGAAGATACAGCAATTTTAAGAAAACAACCGGGGGAGGGGAAATGAAGAGGAGGGGGAAAAATTGTGATATGCAGTTTTGTAGAGCTACTTATACTGAGTCTACATACCGACTTTCATGTTTCTATCTCTTTGGATGTTCGAGTTATAGCGTTTTAAAAAAGTGGGAGGTGCTGGTGCATTCAAACTTGATCTGCTGCCGAGCATCACGAGTCTACCCTCCAAATTTCAAGTCTCTAGCTATTATAGTTTCTGAGAACCATTGGTGAATACGGACGGACAGACGGACAGACAGACGGACGGACAGACGGACGGACATGGCTTAATAAATTTCTCTTGTCGTCCTGATCAAGAATATATATACTTTATAGGGTCCCCCTGCCCTCCTTCTGTGCGTTACATACATTTCGCTCAAACAAACACAATATACCCCGATACACAGTATGTGTACAGGGTATAATAACCAAACCGGTGGCTTAGTGGTAGCTGACTAAGCTGCTAATCCAGATGTTGCGAGTACGACTCCCGATCGATGCAAAAATACTATTTTGGTTTTTATAATTTTTTTTGTCAATTATAGAATGACAATCAAAACTTCAATATTGTTCAAGCAAAGTTATCAAGTCAATGGTGCAGTGGTAAAGTAGACGGCCGGCAATCGGAAGATCCTGGGTTCGATGACCGGTCGAGACAATAAATGTTTTTATATTTTAATTTATGATTTTGATAATATTTTTATTATTTTGTATGTTTTTAATTATTTTTAAGAATATTTTAATAGTTTCTGATCTATAATTTTTTAAAATAAGAATTCTAAATTGACTATGGGGACATTTCAAATTAAACACTATTTTTAATTCGATATTAGAGCACTAAAAGTCAGATACCGAATTGGTCGTGTGGGTGAAAGGTAGGCTGCCGATCGAATTGCCCCAGGTTCGACTCACATGCAAGACAATGTTTTTGTATAATATTTTTATTATATTGTGTGTTTTTAATTATTTTTAAGAACATTTTAATCGTTTCTGATCTAGAATGAAAGATCAAAATGAGAGACAATGGTCTTAAAGAAAACGCTGCAGATTCAGGGTTATAGTATTACTACAAAAAATCGAAACAACCTCCGCTTTTATTTTTAAAGTGAGAGTTTTACTTCATCCGCGCGGAGGGACTCCACGCACCAGTTTTTTTTCTTAAAATTGCTGTATCTCCTAAAGTATAAAGAATACAATGCTGAAATTTTGTATGCAAACTCAGATAACATACCTTTTTAAAACTGCATACAACAAACTACCACTTTCCCCGCAAAGACCAACACACTAAAATTTTGCAGCAATGCTTTGTAACAAAATCCGTACTAAAGCGCCATCTAATGGCAACATTGCACTGTGAGCCCTGCCTCACTATTAGCAAATACTCAAACCATATCGTGGTACACTGCTTTTGCTGTCGGCGAATGTTTAACGTGTTATCAACATAGGTGTGTGTACAGGGTATTATATAGTTGAGAATACTCAACTATACCGCCCTTACTGGTTTTATTCAGAATTTATAGTTTTTGACATGGACAAAAAATTCGTTTAATTTTTACACATTAAATACTATAAGTATAGAAAAGTACTTTGCGAAAAGAATCGGCAGTAGGACGGAATCGTGTTGACCACCGATTAGTTTTTTGCTGATAACTCTTGCATCCTTCGACCGACTTCTTCGACTAAGAGCTCGGTGGAAAGCTTATCTGTTCCTCTTTCAGATGGCATTAACATATTTTATGAAAAGTCATAAGAAATAAAATTTTTTTGATCATAACTAAAATATCCTCGAAATCATTGAAAAAGAAGTACCCTACCAAACGAAAATATGCCTTATCTAAAAAGAGACATTTAAATTTTTTTAATTGCATAAATGGGCGGCATTTTATTCAGAATGTATAGTTTTTTACATGCACAAAAAATTCGTTTAATTTTTTCCCATTAGATACTAGAAGAATAGAAAAGTACTTTGCGAAAAGAATCGGCAGTAGGACGGAATGGTGTTGACCACCGATTAGTTTTTTGCTTATAACTCTTGCATCCTTCGACCGACTTCTTCGACTACGAGCTCGATGGAAAGCTTATATGTTCCTCTTTCAGATGGCATTAACATATTTTATGAAAAGTCATAAGAAATAAAATTTTCTTGATCAAAACTAAACTATCCTCGAAATCATTGAAAAAGAAGTACCTTACCATACGAAAATTGGCCTTATCTGATAAGAGACATTTAAATTTTTATACCCTGTACCTTATGGTACAAGGGTATATTAGTTTTGTGCACGTCGACAATGTATGTAACACCTTAAAGGAGACATCTCCGACTATACAAAGTATATATATTCTTGATCAGTATCGAAAGAGAAGTCGATTTAGCCATGTCCGTCTGTCCGTCTGTCCGTCTGTCCGTCCGTCTGTCCCTCCGTCCGTCCGTCTGTCCGTCTGTCTGTCTGTATGAACGCGTCGATCTCGGAAACTATAATAGATAGGACCAAAAGCTCTTCGCAGTTCGATTCTGTGATTCATTGCGCAGATCAAGTTTATTTTGTTGTTCCCTTTTTGGCTTAGTTTAGGGGTGAGGGGCAAATAACTGAAGCTACCTCGGGAAAAATAGTACAAAAAACGTATTTTCTGCGTTGTCTTTTGTGATAGGATCACGAAATTTGGTGGGTATATAGCTGACTCAAACCTCAAGAAGAAAAAATAAAAAAATGGGCGTGACCACGCCCCTATATAGTAAAAATTTCAAACGCTCATATCTCAAGAACCATACAACCTACAAGAATGAAACTTTGCATGTATGCTATTGGGATGGAGTATAGTAAGATTCAAATATAAAATGGGCGTTACCACGCCCACATATAGCCAAAATATAAAACCGTTATATCTCTGTAACAAATTGGTCTAGGAGAGCAAAAATTAGCATGTATGATATTGAATGGAAAGGAAATCTGTTTAAATTAAAAAGTGGGCGGGGCAACGTCCTAATTGAAGGTACAGGGTATGTCGAAGTCGAGTACTGTCGACTCCAATCCTTATTGGTTTTAATTGCATAAATGGGCGGCATTTTATTTAGAATTTATAGTTTTTTACATGCAGAAAAAATTCTTTTAATTTTTTCCTATTTGTATACACATTAATACGTGCGTACACTTTAGTGATGTAAGTTGTTATGACATGCAGCCTCTTTTTATTCAATTATTTTGACACTTAAAACTATGCTGCGGTCGTAAAGCGCAGCGTTATCTTAATTATATTTATAATATTATCTAACGCTGAGTTTGTAAAACTCCGCGTTGTTCTTAAATCTAGCTCTGCTAGCGCTGAGTTTGTAAGACTTAGCGCTGTGATAAAAATAGTTTTATCGCTCGCCGTCGTTAACCTGTGTGACATCTGCTGCATTGTCGATCCTAAGCAAACAAACTATCGCTGCATGTGGCAATCGTGCGGTCACCAGATAGCTTCGGCGTCTATCAGTAACCGATACGCGCTGATAGATTTTATGTTCATGCTGTCGCTTGAACATTCTGCGGGGCGGCAGGAAACACGACAGCTAGCAGCTCTCGTCACCGATTCCTCTTTTTTATCGCGTGCACGATTATTGCAGCTGTCAGTATCATCACCAAGCCTAACGATATGTGTCCATTTACCGTGTGAAACACCAGATCCTCGATGCGCACCCTGTTGCTTTCCAGTTTCTTAAGGCTTTGTTGTACCCGTTGTAATTCCACTGAGTTATTGACCACGGCGTGGTGGAGAGCTGTTGGAGCCCAGGGTTCCTTTTCGTCTAGCACTTTTAGGATATGCGGAGCAAATGTTGCTGTTTCAGTTGTTGTTATTACTTGCGGGGTGATAATGGTGACATCAGCTATTCTAGTCGTGCATCCATCAGGTACATCTAAAATTCCGAGGCTCGGCAATATAACCACTTCATGGTAGTCTCCGCATGCCATGTGAGCAGACGTGTTTCTAAATGTTTTTACCATCGGTTTTTTCCATTCATTCTTTTGTAATACACATCTCCCGTGTATTCGACCATATTGCATGACTGCTTGTTGCTCGGCTTAATTGGCGATACCTCACAACTCCGGTCATTTGCATCCTTCCATGCCCAGTTTCCTTCACATAGCCAAGAGTCCTTACTTTCATGCTGGCAGCGATTCACTTCTGTGTCTGTCATGCGGTGGTATGCATTTAGCTCGGTGCTATAAATAAGGAATTCCGTTTGAATTTGCGGAATCCACCTCCCTTTATTGATTTGAAGCGGCACTGGAACTATCTTGAAGAGACTGGCATGCTGGTTCACATAGATGGGCAGCCTTGCGTCAATTATAAGCGCGTTGTCCTTGAATATTGCCTGGGCCTTCATTAGCTTGTATACCAACTGCAATTTTTCTGGAGACTTTCCACCCGGTAGAAGTTGGTTCCTTTGTAGTTTGTGCTGAATTTTGTCCAGCTCTGCCAACATTTTGTTTGGTTCAATCAGGGAGGGGTGTATCTTTCCCTGATTTACATCCGTTATAAGCGTGAGAGCTGCGGATTGAAGTTTTTCTGCTTCGTCAACCCAGTTCCGCACCTGATTTATCAGCATGAAGAACCTTATAGCTTCTTTAAAGATAAGGAAATTCTCTTTCATTGTGTCCTGCATCCTATTTATTTCATCGGTGACCAACTTAATGTTCCTATTCACTTCTTCCGTGGTCGTGTGAATTAAATCCGCAATCGCATTTATGATTGAAGTCTGGTTGTCCATATACTCGCTAAGGTGTTTCTCGTTTTTGACGATAGTTTCCATGTTTTCTCTTAATCTTTCTGCAGTCCCGAAGTCGAAAAACATAATAAATCGTTTCTTCCTTTCCGATGCTTGTGTTATAATTTTGTTTCTATCCTGTATGTTGCGTACCTTTGCTTTTATTGCACTACTAACCGATTTACAATACTCGTTAAATTCGCCTAGCTTTTCACAAATGGAGGCTGTTTTATCCAGGAAGTCATCGGCTTGATTGAGAAACAGGAAGTACGTTTGCATGTCGTAGAAAAACAGTAGTTGCCAACTTGATGAGACAACTTCCACCTTCTTCATTTTGTCCATAATTATTGCGGTTTGATCTTCCCCATGTTGAATGCGTAATTTGTTTGTATTGGCTGTAGGTATTGTAGCAGCACTTGCCACATGCAGGATCATAAGAAGGCTAATGATAGCATTTGTTGGCGTTATTTTTGCTGCTCTAGTCCGTCGCTGCCTTTTTTCATCGGTGGCTCGTTGTTTGTTGTGTCGTTGAGCTGTTCTTCGCTGTCTTGAGTTGGCAGCAGACAGATTTTATTCAGCGACCTTTGAATTTCTCCATTAGTCGTTTTAACTGTAACTACTCGGACTTTACTGTCTTGTCCTTTGGTAGTTTTTGTTATTCGTGCCATAGGCCATCTTGCTGGATGCGTGTTCTCTTGTTTTATGAGAACAAGTTGTCCCTCTTTAGGGTTAGGCTTTTCATGACGCCACTTTGTCCGTTGTTGGAGTGACACCAGATAATCCTCTTTCCACTTTCTCCAGAATTCCCCTCTGATGCGTTGCAAGTGTCGCCATCTATCCAGGGTTCCAATTCTTCGATTTTCGTCAAAATGCTCTGGAGCACCAATTAGTGGTCTTCCCACAATAAAGTGTCCTGGCGTCAAAACTTCTTCTCCATGGTCATCATTATTGATATTAAGCAGGGGTCGTGAGTTCAACACTGCCTCAATTTGGCAGAGCAATGTTGTAAACTCTTCGAAGGTGAAACTGTTTTCGCCGATGACTCGTCTGAGATGGTGTTTCACCGACTTCACTCCAGCTTCCCATAATCCTCCCATATGGGGGCTTGCCGGCGGGATAAAGTGACAACGAACGCCTTCTTTCTCGAGAACCGGCGCCAAATTGTTATTTTTCTTAATCGCGTCGACGAGCTCTTTGTCCAATATTCTGGCTGCTCCCACGAAGTTAGTGCTATTGTCCGAGTAAAGGTGCTCACTTTTCTCGCGTCTGGCAAAAAATCGACGTAACGCTTCCAAAAACCGTTCTGCTGATAGATCGATGAGAGCTTCTAGATGTATTGCCTTTGTTGCCATACAAACAAAGAGGCATATATATCCTTTGAACGCTTTTTGACCTCTACCTTTTGAACATCGGATTTGAAAAGGCCCAGCGTAATCGATGCCAGTGTTTTGGAACGGATGTTCACCCGTCACTCGATACATCGGCAAATTTCCCATAAGTTGGTTGGCCATTTCCTTTTTGTATCTAATGCAGGTAATACATCTTTAAAGATACTTTTTTAAAGCGTTTCGTAGTCCAAAGACCCAGTATTCTCCTTGAATATAGTTCCTCATTAGCTTTAGTCCACCATGCAAGGTTTCCTTATGTGCTTTATTTATGATAAGCCAAGCAAAAATGTGATTTGCCAATAATAATTGGATGCTTCACATCATATGGCAACAATGCGTTTTGAAGCCGGCCTCCTACTCGTAGCACGCCATCTCCATCCAAAAAGGGGTTGAGCGCTTGTAGCTTACTTTTCGCTTCAAGTGGTCTTTTCTTCCGGAGTAAAAGAATTTCTCGACCAAATTCTAGCTGTTGTTGAAATTTGACAACTGCTGTTTTGGCATCTTTCAATTCGTCTATGGTCAAGTGTGTCGATTGTAGGGCTCTTCCTCGTAGTCTAGATATGAAGCGTAATACATAAGCTATTACACTCTTTAGCTTGTCTATCGAAGAATACTTCCATAGCAATGGAATTAGCCTGTTTTCCTCTTCTATTGTGGTTGACACCACGATGGTTTCTGGTTCTTCAGGCCATTCATTTGATGGTTTTGTTAGCCAGTGTGGCCCTTTCCACCAAATGTCACAAGCCGCCAAACTTCTTGGAGATATTCCTCTCGATGCCACGTCTGCTGGGTTGTCCCCTGATGGAATGTAGTTCCATTTTACGTTTGGCAGCTTTTCATTAATGTCGTCGACTCGCGTTTTGACGAATTTGTCTTTGCTGCGCCTGTTCTGTATCCAAGCCAGAGTTATTTGAGAGTCACTCCATGCTTGTAGCTTGCTTCGATCTCCTATTATATTTTGTACTTTATATAGGAGTTTACTCAACAGATGAGCTGCGCATAGCTCCAACTTGGGAATCGTCTTCTTGTTTTATATTGGGTTCACCTTACTTTTCGCAGCCAGCAAGGTGATCTTCGCCCCAATTTTGGTATACACCACTGCTGCATAAGCTTTTTCAGAGGCATCACAAAACCCATGTAGTTCGATGTCGTCCATCGTTGAGCTTCCAGACCATCGGGGTATGCTGATATTCACCAAGCTTGGTAATTCATTTGCATATTCATGCCAGAATTTTGCAAGATTTGGCTCTAACTCTGCATCCCATGTAAGCGGCAGTCTCCTGAATAAAGCATTTGCCTTGCAGCGTTACCGGCGTGAGCCATCCCAGTGGATCGAAGATTCTTGCCAATTGTGACAAGACTAAACGCTTTGTAATGCGGTTTAATTTTGGAGAATCGACAACAAACGTGAAGACAACCCTCTTGGGTTCCCATTGTAGGCCAAGGGTTTTCACCGCCTCGTCCTCACTTATAGTGATTTTCTCTGTTGAGTCACCACCTTGAATTCCGGCAATGATTCTGTCGTCGTTAGACACCCATTTACGTAAATGCAACCCAGCTTTTTCCATGATGCTTCGGAGTTCATTATGTATTTCGATGCAGTCGCTTATTGAATCCCCACCAGTGATAAGATCATCCATGTAGAAGTCTTCTTTTATGGTTGTCAACAATCGATGGTTTTCCTTGCAGTAGGTGTTCGCCAACTCTTGAAGACATCGGACTGCTAAAAATGGCGCTGCTGAAGTTCCATACGTTACTGTCGTCAACTTAAATTCTTTGATTGCCATTTTTGGACTATCTCTCCAAAGGATATATTGGTATTCTTGGTCGTCTTTGGCTATTTTAATTTGGCGATACATTTTCTCTATGTCCGCTGTCATCACATATTGCCATTGCCGCCATTTTATTAGGATATCAAAAATATCCTTTTGAATTTTGGGACCGACCAACATTACGTCGTTGAGACTTAAGCCATTGGAGGTTTTTGCGGAGGCATCAAACACTACCCTGAACTTGGTCGTCAGACTGTTCGGTCGGATGACCGCTTGATGTGGCAAATAGTATTTGCCTTAGCCAGTTGTGTTGACTGGTTCCATGTGTCCCAGTCTTAAGTACTCTTCCAGAAAAGCACTATATTCGCTGAACAGTTGCGGGTTCTTTTTAAACCTTTTCTCCATTTGAAGTAGCCTTGCCATAGCTTGCTTTCTTGAATCTCCGAGCTCAAATTCTTTGCGGAATGGTATGGAGACTACAAGCCGGCCTTCGGTATCCTACGTAGTCGTTTTCTGGAATATGTCTTCACACTCAGCGTTTTCTTCTGTCTCGTTGGTATCACTTTTCAACTCCCAAAAACGCTCGAGATCAGCTAAATTTATTGTTGTAGCTGCGCTGATGACCTTGTTAGTCGGCGCTCTGGATATGCTGCCGGAGATAATCCATCCCAGCTTAGTTTTTTGCCCCAAAGTCTCATTTCCTTTTTTAATTTTCCCCAGCATGACTGATGGAAGCAGGTCAACTCCAATAATTACATCAATCCTGCTAGGTTCATTGAAATATGGGTCTGCCAATTCGCAACCCTTCCAATCTTTATTGGCGTCCAAGTCTATTTTCTTGCTCAGTAGAGCTCTTTGTAGTTTGGGGTGTACCAAGGCTTGAGCTGTGGTTTCAAAACTGCTTGCAAACCTTGGTTTTATATTCAAACATACACTGTTTTTGATGATATCGACACCGTCTGAAATCCCTTGAACTTCCACATTGCTTTTAGTTCTCCGGAGTTTCAAAAGTTGTGCAGCTTCCTCTGATATCAGTGTTTTTTGTGAGCCACCATCAATCAGAGCTTTCAACTGCTCATAATTTCCAGTTTTGTTTTTAACTAGAATCAGTGCCGTGGCCAGTAAAGTATCGTGCTCTTTATTTTGATTTAAGCAAGTACATGTTACGACCTGTTTTCTTGCTCCATCATCATGAAGCAAGTTGTTATGGGCTTTAGAGCATCGATTGCATGTCCAATTCTTTTTGCAATCTTTTAAATTGTGAGTTCCTAAGCATTTGAAGCACAGAGAGTTTTTACTCACAAACTCTCTGCGTTGTCCAATTGGCTCGGCCTTAAACTTTTGGCATCTGGCCATTTCATGTCCATCTATCTGGCAAAAACGACATCTTTTATTGGTCGTTTTATGTGCTTCTTTGTACATGGCATTATTTTGCACTGAGTCTATTGAGGTATGTAGCTGCTCAATAAATCCCAGCACGTCTTGTAAAGACTGAATTTCTCTGGCCTTTTTAACATGTGTTTCGTACAGTTGTAGGACTCCAGTAGAAAAACGTCGCAGCAAAATCTGAGCGAACAACACATCAGAATCTTCACCAATTTTTTCTTTTATGATGTATATGTTCTCTCTTGCTGTGTCTAAGAACTTTCGGATATTGCCTTTATCATTGTTCTTCAGCAATTCCAAGTCCATTAGCTGGTTGAAGCGGTCGGCAAATATTTTGCGCTGATTTTCATAGCGCTTGCATATGAGCTCCCATGCCGCCTTGTAGTTAGCCGCCGACCCAACCAGTAAGTGTCCGACGACCATTTTGGCTTCTCCTTTGAGGCACGCTCTCAAGTAGTTCAGCTTTTTAATGTCGCTGATATCTTTTCTTGAGTGTATGACCTCGGAGAAATTTTCGAAAAACGTTGGCCACTCTTTGGGATTTCCATTGAAATGAGGAAGATCCACTTTAGGTAGCTCGGGCGTTTCTTCTTTTTTGTTTTGTAAGTCCCTTATTTTTCTATCCATTTTTGCAGATAGTAAGTGAACCTTGCATTCTAAGTCATCGATCTCGTCGACATCAAAGGCAAATCTTTCGTATTTTGCCTCAAGTTGGGTGACCGTTGACTGGACTTTTGACCACAGGAACTTCATTTGTTCTTTGTGATCAAGGATCTCTTCCAAATCGTTCTGGTCTAGGCAGGCATTTACTTTTCGTATGTATTGCCTTACCTTTTCTGCTCTTCTATCCACAAGGTCAACCATGCTGTCAACTGGACTTGAGCTCCGTAGTGATGCATCTGCCCGATGATCATCTAGTTCTTTAGATGTACCAGGTCTGACGTGCATCGTTTCGCTTCTGTCCGATTCTTCCTGCGGCATCGGTTTATCGTCTCTTTTGGCTTGGCCGGCAACTTCGACCTTCACCTCCGAATCCAAGTATTTTCGGATGATGGCCATTGTTCCATCATATACTTTATCATTGAAATATGGATGGTCAACGATACCGATTTTTAGTAGCGTCGTGTTTTGGGCAACGAATTCATCTGCCAACTTTTTCACGATGGGTGTATTTCCTTCCCTCGCTACGGCCTCAAGAATTTTGTGGCATATTGCAGTTTGCTTCTTTAACAGGTCGATAGTGTAATCGGATAACATTTTGCCTTATTTTCAAATTGACTTAACCCGTTGCAGGTGTTTTTGTTTTGATCGCCTGGTTGATCGTACTGTGCCACGACTCACAGCTAGTGGTGGTTAGTCAATGAAAATTTTAGTTTTCAGCAAATTTTTCACAAATCACTTGACTTTATGTTGTTTTATGGCCACAGAAACGCTCGCTTTGGTAGGTTTGTAGATTTCTTAGACTCGAAGGACCAAAAAAAGTATACACATTAATACGTGCGTACACTTTAGTGATGTAAGTTGTTATGACATGCAGCTCTTGCGAGCTGCCTCTTTTTATTCAATTATTTTGACACTTAAAACTATGCTGCGGTCGTAAAGCGCAGCATTATCTTAATTCTATTTATAATATTATCTAACGCTGAGTTTGTAAAACTCCGCGTTGTTCTTAAATCTAGCTCTGCTAGCGCTGAGTTTGTAAGACTTAGCGCTGTGATAAAAATAGTTTTATCGCTCGCCGTCGTTAACCTGTGTGACATCTGCTGCATTGTCGATCCTAAGCAAACAAACTATCGCTGCATGTGGCAATCGTGCGGTCACCAGATAGCTTCGGCGTCTATCAGTAACCGATACGCGCTGATAGATTTTATGTTCATGCTGCCGCTTGAACACTATTAGATACTAGAAGAATAGAAAAGTACTTTGCGAAAAGAATCGGCCGTAATCGTGGAATCGTGTTGGCCACCGATTAGTTTTTTGCTTATAACTCTTGCATCCTTCGACCGACTTCTTCGACTAAGAGCTCGATGGAAAGCTTATATGTTCTTCTTTCAGATGGCATTAACATATTTTATGAAAAGTCATAAGAAATATAATTTTTTTGATAAAAACTAAAATATCCACGAAATCATTGAAAAATAAATAACTTTCCAGACGAAAATATGCCTTATCTAATAAGAGACATTTAAATTTTTTAATTACATAAATGGGCGTCATTTTATTCAGAATTTATAGTTTTTGACATGGACAAAAAATTCGTTTAATTTTTACACATTAAATACTAGAATTATAGAAAAGTACTTTGCGAAAAGAATCGGCAGTAGGACGGAATCGTGTTGACCACCGATTAGTTTTTTGCTGATAACTCTTGCATCCTTCGACCGACTTCTTCGACTAAGGATTTGATGGAAAGCTTATCTGTTCCTCTTTCAGATGGCATTAACATATTTTATGAAAAGTCATAAGAAATATAATTTTTTGATAAAAACTAAAATATCCACGAAATCATTGAAAAATAAAAAACTTTCCAGACGAAAATATGCCTTATCTAATAAGAGACATTTAAATTTTTTTAATTACATAAATGGGCGGCATTTTATTCAGAATTTATAGTTTTTGACATGGACAAAATATTCGTTTAATTTTTACACATTAAATACTAGAATTATAGAAAAGTACTTTGCGAAAAGAATCGGCAATAGGACGGAATCGTGTTGACCACCGATTAGTTTTTTCCTAATAACTCTTCCATTCTTCGACCGACTTCTTCGACTAAGAGCTCGGTGGAAAGCTTGTCTGTTCCTCTTTCAGATGGCATTAACATATTTTATGAAAAGTCATAAGAAATAAAATTTTATTGATCATAACTAAAACATCCTCGAAATCATTGAAAAAGAAGTACCCTACCAAACGAAAATATGCCTTATCTACTAAGAGACATTTAAATTTTTTTAATTGCATAAATGGGCGGCATTTTATTCAGAATTTATAGTTTTTTACATGCACAAAAAATTCGTTTAATTTTTTCCCATTAGATACTAGAAGAATAGAAAAGTACTTTGCGAAAAGAATCGGCGGTAAGACGGAATCGTGTTGACCACCGATTAGTTTTTTGCTTATAACTCTTGCATCCTTCGACCGACTTCTTCGACTAAGAGCTCGATGGAAAGCTTATATGTTCCTCTTTAAGATGGCATTAACATATTTTATGAAAAGTCCTAAGAAATAAAATTTTCTTGATCAAAACTAAACTATCCTCGAAATCATTGAAAAAGAAGTACCTTACCAGACGAATATATGCCTTATCTAATAACACACATTTAAATTTTTTAATTGCATAAATGA
>JAWUZV010000041.1:0-41053 GCA_034638295.1 Phortica okadai | reverse complement strand
TTTTTGAGTGAATTTAATACTTACCTAAGTGAAAGAAACAATAAAACATTTCAAAACTTAAATTTTATCAACATGGATTTTTGAGCACTTAAGGCTTGAACGAATGGAAGAATGATCATATGAGAATCAGTATATAGATAACATTTCAAAAAATTTCAAAAATTCAATAATCTACTATTGAAATGGTATTTTTAACTGAAAGAAACAATAAAACATTTTAAAATTTAAATTTTATCAACATGGATTTTTGACCACTGAAGGCTTGAACGTATGGAAGAATAAACGTCTGAGAATCAGTATAGAGCTAACATTTCAAAAAATTTTTAAAATTCAATAATCTACTATTGAAATGTTATTTTTGAGTGAATTTAATACTTACCTAAGTGAAAGAAACAATAAAACATTTCAAAACTTAAATTTCATCAACATGGATTTTTGAGCACTTAAGGCTTGAACGTATGGAAGAATGATCGTATGAGAATCAGTATATAGATAACATTTCCAAAAATTTCAAAAATTCAATAATCTACTATTGAAATGGTATTTTTAACTGAAAGAAACAATAAAACATTTTAAAATTTAAATTTTATCAACATGGATTTTTGACCACTGAAGGCTTGAACGTATGGAAGAATGATCGTCTGAGAATCAGTATAGAGCTAACATTTCAAAAAATTTTTAAAAAACAATAATCTACTATTGAAATGTTATTTTTGAGTGAATTTAATACTTACCTAAGTGAAAGAAAATCAAAAAGCATTTCAAAACTTAATTTATCAACATGGATTTTTGAGAACTTAAGGCTTGAACGTATGGAAGAATGATCGTATGAGAATCAGTATATAGAATCAGTATATCAAAAAATTTCAAAAATTCAATAATCTACAATTGAAATGGTATTTTTAAGTGAAAGAAACAATAAAACATTTTAAAATTTAAATTTTATCAACATGGATTTTTGACCACTGAAGCTTGAACGTATGGAAGAATAAACGTCTGAGAATCAGTATAGAGCTAACATTTCAAAAAATTCTTAAAATTCAATAATCTACTATTGAAATGTTATTTTTGAGTGAATTTAATAGTTACCTAAGTGAAAGAAACAATAAAACTTTTCAAAACTTAAATTTTATCAACATGGATTTTTGAGCACTTAACGTATGGAAGAATGATCGTATGAGAATCAGTATATAGATAACATTTCAAAAAATTTTAAAAATTCAATAATCTACTATTGAAATGGTATTTTTAAGTGAAAGAAACAATAAAACATTTTAAAATTTAAATTTTATCAACATGGATTTTTGACCACTGAAGGCTTGAACGTATGGAAGAATAAACGTCTGAGAATCAGTATAGAGCTAACATTTCAAAAAATTTTAAAATTCAATAATCTACTATTGAAATGTTATTTTTGAGTGAATTTAATACTTACCTAAGTGAAAGAAACAATAAAACATTTCAAAACTTAAATTTTATCAACATGGATTTTTGAGCACTTAAGGCTTGAACGTATGGAAGAATGATCGTATGAGAATCAGTATATAGATAACATTTCAAAAAATTTCAAAAATTCAATAATCTACTGTTGAAATGGTATTTTTAAGTGAAAGAAACAATAAAACATTTTAAAATTTAAATTTTATCAACATGGATTTTTGACCACTGAAGGCTTGAACGTATGGAAGAATAAACGTCTGAGAATCAGTATAGAGCTAACATTTCAACAAAATTTTAAAATTTAATAATCTACTATTGAAATGTTATTTTTGAGTGAATTTAATACTTACCTAAGTGAAAGAAACAATAAAACATTTCAAAACTTATATTTTATCAACATGGATTTCTGAGCACTGAAGGCTTGAACGTATGGAATAATGATCGTATGAGAATCAGTATATAGATAACATTTCAAAAAATTTCAAAAATTCAATAATCTACTATTGAAATGGTATTTTTATGTGAAAGAAACAATAAAACATTTTAAAATTTAAATTTTATCAACATGGATTTTTGACCACTGAAGGCTTGAACGTATGGAAGAATAAACGTCTGAGAATCAGTATAGAGCTAACATTTCAAAAAATTTTTAAAATTCAATAATCTACTATTGAAATGTTATTTTTGAGTGAATTTAATACTAACCTAAGTGAAAGAAACAATAAAACATTTCAAAACTTAAAATTTATCAACATGGATTTTTGAGCACTTAAGGCTTGAACGTATGGAAGAATGATCGTATGAGAATCAGTATATAGATAACATTTCCAAAAATTTCAAAAATTCAATAATCTACTATTGAAATGGTATTTTTAACTGAAAGAAACAATAAAACATTTTAAAATTTAAATTTTATCAACATGGATTTTTGACCACTGAAGGCTTGAACGTAAGGAAGAATGATCGTCTGAGAATCAGTATAGAGCTAACATTTGAAAAAATTTTTAAAATTCAATAATCTACTATTGAAATGTTATTTTTGAGTGAATTTAATACTTACCTAAGTGAAAGAAACAATAAAGCATTTCAAAACTTAAATTTTATCAACATGGATTTTTGAGCACTTAAGGCTTGAACGTATCGAAGAATGATCGTATGAGAATCAGTATATAGAATCAGTATATCAAAAAATTTCAAAAATTCAATAATCTACAATTGAAATGGTATTTTTAAGTGAAAGAAACAATAAAACATTTTAAAATTTAAATTTTATCAACATGGATTTTTGACCACTGAAGGCTTGAACGTATGGAAGAATAAACGTCTGAGAATCAGTATAGAGCTAACATTTCAAAAAATTCTTAAAATTCAATAATCTACTATTGAAATGTTATTTTTGAGTGAATTTAATAGTTACCTAAGTGAAAGAAACAATAAAACTTTTCAAAACTTAAATTTTATCAACATGGATTTTTGAGCACTTAACGTATGGAAGAATGATCGTATGAGAATCAGTATATAGATAACATTTCAAAAAATTTTAAAAATTCAATAATCTACTATTGAAATGGTATTTTTAAGTGAAAGAAACAATAAAACATTTTAAAATTTAAATTTTATCAACATGGATTTTTGACCACTGAAGGCTTGAACGTATGGAAGAATAAACGTCTGAGAATCAGTATAGAGCTAACATTTCAACAAAATTTTAAAATTCAATAATCTACTATTGAAATGTTATTTTTGAGTGAATTTAATACTTACCTAAGTGAAAGAAACAATAAAACATTTCAAAACTTAAATTTTATCAACATGGATTTTTGAGCACTGAAGGCTTGAACGTATGGAATAATGATCGTATGAGAATCAGTATATAGATAACATCTCAAAAAATTTCAAAAATTCAATAATCTACTATTGAAATGGTATTTTTATGTGAAAGAAACAATAAAACATTTTAAAATTTAAATTTTATCAACATGGATTTTTGACCACTGAAGGCTTGAACGTATGGAAGAATAAACGTCTGAGAATCAGTATAGAGCTAACATTTCAAAAAATTTTTAAAATTCAATAATCTACTATTGAAATGTTATTTTTGAGTGAATTTAATACTAACCTAAGTGAAAGAAACAATAAACCATTTTAAAATTTAAATTTTATCAACATGGATTTTTGAGCACTGAAGGCTTGAACGTATGGAATAATGATCGTATGAGAATCAGTATATAGATAACATTTCAAAAAATTTCAAAAATTCAATAATCTACTATTGAAATGGTATTTTTAACTGAAAGAAACAATAAAACATTTTAAAATTTAAATTTTATCAACATGGATTTTTGACCACTGAAGGCTTGAACGTATGGAAGAATGATCGTCTGAGAATCAGTATAGAGCTAACATTTCAAAAAATTTTAAAATTCAATAATCTACTATTGAAATGTTATTTTTGAGTGAATTTAATACTTACCTAAGTGAAAGAAACAATAAAGCATTTCAAAACTTAAATTTTATCAACATGGATTTTTGAGCACTTAAGGCTTGAACGTATGGAAGAATGATCGTATGAGAATCAGTATATAGAATCAGTATATCAAAAAATTTCAAAAATTCAATAATCTACAATTGAAATGGTATTTTTAAGTGAAAGAAACAATAAAACATTTTAAAATTTAAATTTTATCAACATGGATTTTTGACCACTGAAGGCTTGAACGTATGGAAGAATAAACGTCTGAGAATCAGTATAGAGCTAACATTTCAAAAAATTTTAAAAATTCAATAATCTACTATTGAAATGTTATTTTTGAGTGAATTTAATACTTACCTAAGTGAAAGAAACAATAAAACATTTCAAAACTTAAATTTTATCAACATGGATTTTTGAGCACTTAAGGCTTGAACGAATGGAAGAATGATCATATGAGAATCAGTATATAGATAACATTTCAAAAAATTTCAAAAATTCAATAATCTACTATTGAAATGGTATTTTAACTGAAAGAAACAATAAAACATTTTAAAATTTAAATTTTATCAACATGGATTTTTGACCACTGAAGGCTTGAACGTATGGAAGAATAAACGTCTGAGAATCAGTATAGAGCTAACATTTCAACAAAATTTTAAAATTCAATAATCTACTATTGAAATGTTATTTTTGAGTGAATTTAATACTTACCTAAGTGAAAGAAACAATAAAACATTTCAAAACTTAAATTTTATCAACATGGATTTTTGAGCACTGAAGGCTTGAACGTATGGAATAATGATCGTATGAGAATCAGTATATAGATAACATCTCAAAAAATTTCAAAAATTCAATAATCTACTATTGAAATGGTATTTTTATGTGAAAGAAACAATAAAACATTTTAAAATTTAAATTTTATCAACATGGATTTTTGACCACTGAAGGCTTGAACGTATGGAAGAATAAACGTCTGAGAATCAGTATAGAGCTAACATTTCAAAAAATTTCTAAAATTCAATAATCTACTATTGAAATGTTATTTTTGAGTGAATTAAATACTAACCTAAGTGAAAGAAACAATAAACCATTTTAAAATTTAAATTTTATCAACATGGATTTTTGAGCACTGAAGGCTTGAACGTATGGAATAATGATCGTATGAGAATCAGTATATAGATAACATTTCAAAAAATTTCAAAAATTCAATAATCTACTATTGAAATGGTATTTTTAACTGAAAGAAACAATAAAACATTTTAAAATTTAAATTTTATCAACATGGATTTTTGACCACTGAAGGCTTGAACGTATGGAAGAATGATCGTCTGAGAATCAGTATAGAGCTAACATTTCAAAAAATTTTTAAAATTCAATAATCTACTATTGAAATGTTATTTTTGAGTGAATTTAATACTTACCTAAGTGAAAGAAACAATAAAGCATTTCAAAACTTAAATTTTATCAACATGGATTTTTGAGCACTTAAGGCTTGAACGTATGGAAGAATGATCGTATGAGAATCAGTATATAGAATCAGTATATCAAAAAATTTCAAAAATTCAATAATCTACAATTGAAATGGTATTTTTAAGTGAAAGAAACAATAAAACATTTTAAAATTTAAATTTTATCAACATGGATTTTTGACCACTGAAGGCTTGAACGTATGGAAGAATAAACGTCTGAGAATCAGTATAGAGCTAACATTTCAAAAAATTTTAAAAATTCAATAATCTACTATTGAAATGTTATTTTTGAGTGAATTTAATACTTACCTAAGTGAAAGAAACAATAAAACATTTCAAAACTTAAATTTTATCAACATGGATTTTTGAGCACTTAAGGCTTGAACGAATGGAAGAATGATCATATGAGAATCAGTATATAGATAACATTTCAAAAAATTTCAAAAATTCAATAATCTACTATTGAAATGGTATTTTTAACTGAAAGAAACAATAAAACATTTTAAAATTTAAATTTTATCAACATGGATTTTTGACCACTGAAGGCTTGAACGTATGGAAGAATAAACGTCTGAGAATCAGTATAGAGCTAACATTTCAAAAAATTTTTAAAATTCAATAATCTACTATTGAAATGTTATTTTTGAGTGAATTTAATACTTACCTAAGTGAAAGAAACAATAAAACATTTCAAAACTTAAATTTTATCAACATGGATTTTTGAGCACTTAAGGCTTGAACGTATGGAAGAATGATCGTATGAGAATCAGTATATAGATAACATTTCCAAAAATTTCAAAAATTCAATAATCTACTATTGAAATGGTATTTTTAACTGAAAGAAACAATAAAACATTTTAAAATTTAAATTTTATCAACATGGATTTTTGACCACTGAAGGCTTGAACGTATGGAAGAATGATCGTCTGAGAATCAGTATAGAGCTAACATTTCAAAAAATTTTTAAAATTCAATAATCTACTATTGAAATGTTATTTTTGAGTGAATTTAATACTTACCTAAGTGAAAGAAACAATAAAGCATTTCAAAACTTAAATTTTATCAACATGGATTTTTGAGAACTTAAGGCTTGAACGTATGGAAGAATGATCGTATGAGAATCAGTATATAGAATCAGTATATCAAAAAATTTCAAAAATTCAATAATCTACAATTGAAATGGTATTTTTAAGTGAAAGAAACAATAAAACATTTTAAAATTTAAATTTTATCAACATGGATTTTTGACCACTGAAGGCTTGAACGTATGGAAGAATAAACGTCTGAGAATCAGTATAGAGCTAACATTTCAAAAAATTCTTAAAATTCAATAATCTACTATTGAAATGTTATTTTTGAGTGAATTTAATAGTTACCTAAGTGAAAGAAACAATAAAACTTTTCAAAACTTAAATTTTATCAACATGGATTTTTGAGCACTTAACGTATGGAAGAATGATCGTATGAGAATCAGTATATAGATAACATTTCAAAAAATTTTAAAAATTCAATAATCTACTATTGAAATGGTATTTTTAAGTGAAAGAAACAATAAAACATTTTAAAATTTAAATTTTATCAACATGGATTTTTGACCACTGAAGGCTTGAACGTATGGAAGAATAAACGTCTGAGAATCAGTATAGAGCTAACATTTCAAAAAATTTTTAAAATTCAATAATCTACTATTGAAATGTTATTTTTGAGTGAATTTAATACTTACCTAAGTGAAAGAAACAATAAAACATTTCAAAACTTAAATTTTATCAACATGGATTTTTGAGCACTTAAGGCTTGAACGTATGGAAGAATGATCGTATGAGAATCAGTATATAGATAACATTTCAAAAAATTTCAAAAATTCAATAATCTACTGTTGAAATGGTATTTTTAAGTGAAAGAAACAATAAAACATTTTAAAATTTAAATTTTATCAACATGGATTTTTGACCACTGAAGGCTTGAACGTATGGAAGAATAAACGTCTGAGAATCAGTATAGAGCTAACATTTCAACAAAATTTTAAAATTTAATAATCTACTATTGAAATGTTATTTTTGAGTGAATTTAATACTTACCTAAGTGAAAGAAACAATAAAACATTTCAAAACTTATATTTTATCAACATGGATTTCTGAGCACTGAAGGCTTGAACGTATGGAATAATGATCGTATGAGAATCAGTATATAGATAACATTTCAAAAAATTTCAAAAATTCAATAATCTACTATTGAAATGGTATTTTTATGTGAAAGAAACAATAAAACATTTTAAAATTTAAATTTTATCAACATGGATTTTTGACCACTGAAGGCTTGAACGTATGGAAGAATAAACGTCTGAGAATCAGTATAGAGCTAACATTTCAAAAAATTTTTAAAATTCAATAATCTACTATTGAAATGTTATTTTTGAGTGAATTTAATACTAACCTAAGTGAAAGAAACAATAAAACATTTCAAAACTTAAAATTTATCAACATGGATTTTTGAGCACTTAAGGCTTGAACGTATGGAAGAATGATCGTATGAGAATCAGTATATAGATAACATTTCCAAAAATTTCAAAAATTCAATAATCTACTATTGAAATGGTATTTTTAACTGAAAGAAACAATAAAACATTTTAAAATTTAAATTTTATCAACATGGATTTTTGACCACTGAAGGCTTGAACGTATGGAAGAATGATCGTCTGAGAATCAGTATAGAGCTAACATTTGAAAAAATTTTTAAAATTCAATAATCTACTATTGAAATGTTATTTTTGAGTGAATTTAATACTTACCTAAGTGAAAGAAACAATAAAGCATTTCAAAACTTAAATTTTATCAACATGGATTTTTGAGCACTTAAGGCTTGAACGTATGGAAGAATGATCGTATGAGAATCAGTATATAGAATCAGTATATCAAAAAATTTCAAAAATTCAATAATCTACAATTGAAATGGTATTTTTAAGTGAAAGAAACAATAAAACATTTTAAAATTTAAATTTTATCAACATGGATTTTTGACCACTGAAGGCTTGAACGTATGGAAGAATAAACGTCTGAGAATCAGTATAGAGCTAACATTTCAAAAAATTCTTAAAATTCAATAATCTACTATTGAAATGTTATTTTTGAGTGAATTTAATAGTTACCTAAGTGAAAGAAACAATAAAACTTTTCAAAACTTAAATTTTATCAACATGGATTTTTGAGCACTTAACGTATGGAAGAATGATCGTATGAGAATCAGTATATAGATAACATTTCAAAAAATTTTAAAAATTCAATAATCTACTATTGAAATGGTATTTTTAAGTGAAAGAAACAATAAAACATTTTAAAATTTAAATTTTATCAACATGGATTTTTGACCACTGAAGGCTTGAACGTATGGAAGAATAAACGTCTGAGAATCAGTATAGAGCTAACATTTCAACAAAATTTTAAAATTCAATAATCTACTATTGAAATGTTATTTTTGAGTGAATTTAATACTTACCTAAGTGAAAGAAACAATAAAACATTTCAAAACTTAAATTTTATCAACATGGATTTTTGAGCACTGAAGGCTTGAACGTATGGAATAATGATCGTATGAGAATCAGTATATAGATAACATCTCAAAAAATTTCAAAAATTCAATAATCTACTATTGAAATGGTATTTTTAACTGAAAGAAACAATAAAACATTTTAAAATTTAAATTTTATCAACATGGATTTTTGACCACTGAAGGCTTGAACGTATGGAAGAATAAACGTCTGAGAATCAGTATAGAGCTAACATTTCAAAAAATTTTTAAAATTCAATAATCTACTATTGAAATGTTATTTTTGAGTGAATTTAATACTAACCTAAGTGAAAGAAACAATAAACCATTTTAAAATTTAAATTTTATCAACATGGATTTTTGAGCACTGAAGGCTTGAACGTATGGAATAATGATCGTATGAGAATCAGTATATAGATAACATTTCAAAAAATTTCAAAAATTCAATAATCTACTATTGAAATGGTATTTTTAACTGAAAGAAACAATAAAACATTTTAAAATTTAAATTTTATCAACATGGATTTTTGACCACTGAAGGCTTGAACGTATGGAAGAATGATCGTCTGAGAATCAGTATAGAGCTAACATTTCAAAAAATTTTTAAAATTCAATAATCTACTATTGAAATGTTATTTTTGAGTGAATTTAATACTTACCTAAGTGAAAGAAACAATAAAGCATTTCAAAACTTAAATTTTATCAACATGGATTTTTGAGCACTTAAGGCTTGAACGTATGGAAGAATGATCGTATGAGAATCAGTATATAGAATCAGTATATCAAAAAATTTCAAAAATTCAATAATCTACAATTGAAATGGTATTTTTAAGTGAAAGAAACAATAAAACATTTTAAAATTTAAATTTTATCAACATGGATTTTTGACCACTGAAGGCTTGAACGTATGGAAGAATAAACGTCTGAGAATCAGTATAGAGCTAACATTTCAAAAAATTTTAAAAATTCAATAATCTACTATTGAAATGTTATTTTTGAGTGAATTTAATACTTACCTAAGTGAAAGAAACAATAAAACATTTCAAAACTTAAATTTTATCAACATGGATTTTTGAGCACTTAAGGCTTGAACGAATGGAAGAATGATCATATGAGAATCAGTATATAGATAACATTTCAAAAAATTTCAAAAATTCAATAATCTACTATTGAAATGGTATTTTTAACTGAAAGAAACAATAAAACATTTTAAAATTTAAATTTTATCAACATGGATTTTTGACCACTGAAGGCTTGAACGTATGGAAGAATAAACGTCTGAGAATCAGTATAGAGCTAACATTTCAAAAAATTTTTAAAATTCAATAATCTACTATTGAAATGTTATTTTTGAGTGAATTTAATACTTACCTAAGTGAAAGAAACAATAAAACATTTCAAAACTTAAATTTTATCAACATGGATTTTTGAGCACTTAAGGCTTGAACGTATGGAAGAATGATCGTATGAGAATCAGTATATAGATAACATTTCCAAAAATTTCAAAAATTCAATAATCTACTATTGAAATGGTATTTTTAACTGAAAGAAACAATAAAACATTTTGAAATTTAAATTTTATCAACATGGATTTTTGACCACTGAAGGCTTGAACGTATGGAAGAATAAACGTCTGAGAATCAGTATAGAGCTAACATTTCAAAAAATTTCTAAAATTCAATAATCTACTATTGAAATGTTATTTTTGAGTGAATTTAATACTAACCTAAGTGAAAGAAACAATAAACCATTTTAAAATTTAAATTTTATCAACATGGATTTTTGAGCACTGAAGGCTTGAACGTATGGAATAATGATCGTATGAGAATCAGTATATAGATAACATTTCAAAAAATTTCAAAAATTCAATAATCTACTATTGAAATGGTATTTTTAACTGAAAGAAACAATAAAACATTTTAAAATTTAAATTTTATCAACATGGATTTTTCACCACTGAAGGCTTGAACGTATGGAAGAATGATCGTCTGAGAATCAGTATAGAGCTAACATTTCAAAAAATTTTTAAAATTCAATAATCTACTATTGAAATGTTATTTTTGAGTGAATTTAATACTTACCTAAGTGAAAGAAACAATAAAGCATTTCAAAACTTAAATTTTATCAACATGGATTTTTGAGCACTTAAGGCTTGAACGTATGGAAGAATGATCGTATGAGAATCAGTATATAGAATCAGTATATCAAAAAATTTCAAAAATTCAATAATCTACTATTGAAATGTTATTTTTGAGTGAATTTAATACTTACCTAAGTGAAAGAAACAATAAAGCATTTCAAAACTTAAATTTTATCAACATGGATTTTTGAGAACTTAAGGCTTGAACGTATGGAAGAATGATCGTATGAGAATCAGTATATAGATAACATTTCAAAAAATTTCAAAAATTCAATAATCTACTATTGAAATGGTATTTTTAAGTGAAAGAAACAATAAAACATTTTAAAATTTAAATTTTATCAACATGGATTTTTGACCACTGAAGGCTTGAACGTATGGAAGAATAAACGTCTGAGAATCAGTATAGAGCTAACATTTCAAAAAATTCTTAAAATTCAATAATCTACTATTGAAATGTTATTTTTGAGTGAATTTAATAGTTACCTAAGTGAAAGAAACAATAAAACTTTTCAAAACTTAAATTTTATCAACATGGATTTTTGAGCACTTAACGTATGGAAGAATGATCGTATGAGAATCAGTATATAGATAACATTTCAAAAAATTTTAAAAATTCAATAATCTACTATTGAAATGGTATTTTTAAGTGAAAGAAACAATAAAACATTTTAAAATTTAAATTTTATCAACATGGATTTTTGACCACTGAAGGCTTGAACGTATGGAAGAATAAACGTCTGAGAATCAGTATAGAGCTAACATTTCAACAAAATTTTAAAATTCAATAATCTACTATTGAAATGTTATTTTTGAGTGAATTTAATACTTACCTAAGTGAAAGAAACAATAAAACATTTCAAAACTTAAATTTTATCAACATGGATTTTTGAGCACTGAAGGCTTGAACGTATGGAATAATGATCGTATGAGAATCAGTATATAGATAACATCTCAAAAAATTTCAAAAATTCAATAATCTACTATTGAAATGGTATTTTTATGTGAAAGAAACAATAAAACATTTTAAAATTTAAATTTTATCAACATGGATTTTTGACCACTGAAGGCTTGAACGTATGGAAGAATAAACGTCTGAGAATCAGTATAGAGCTAACATTTCAAAAAATTTCTAAAATTCAATAATCTACTATTGAAATGTTATTTTTGAGTGAATTTAATACTAACCTAAGTGAAAGAAACAATAAACCATTTTAAAATTTAAATTTTATCAACATGGATTTTTGAGCACTGAAGGCTTGAACGTATGGAATAATGATCGTATGAGAATCAGTATATAGATAACATTTCAAAAAATTTCAAAAATTCAATAATCTACTATTGAAATGGTATTTTTAACTGAAAGAAACAATAAAACATTTTAAAATTTAAATTTTATCAACATGGATTTTTCACCACTGAAGGCTTGAACGTATGGAAGAATGATCGTCTGAGAATCAGTATAGAGCTAACATTTCAAAAAATTTTTAAAATTCAATAATCTACTATTGAAATGTTATTTTTGAGTGAATTTAATACTTACCTAAGTGAAAGAAACAATAAAGCATTTCAAAACTTAAATTTTATCAACATGGATTTTTGAGCACTTAAGGCTTGAACGTATGGAAGAATGATCGTATGAGAATCAGTATATAGAATCAGTATATCAAAAAATTTCAAAAATTCAATAATCTACTATTGAAATGTTATTTTTGAGTGAATTTAATACTTACCTAAGTGAAAGAAACAATAAAGCATTTCAAAACTTAAATTTTATCAACATGGATTTTTGAGCACTGAAGGCTTGAACGTATGGAATAATGATCGTATGAGAATCAGTATATAGATAACATTTCAAAAAATTTCAAAAATTCAATAATCTACTAATGAAATGGTATTTTTAAGTGAAAGAAACAATAAAACATTTTAAAATTTAAATTTTATCAACATGGATTTTTGACCACTGAAGGCTTGAACGTATGGAAGAATAAACGTCTGAGAATCAGTATAGAGCTAACATTTCAAAAAATTTTTAAAATTCAATAATCTACTATTGAAATGTTATTTTTGAGTGAATTTAATACTTACCTAAGTGAAAGAAACAATAAAACATTTCAAAACTTAAAATTTATCAACATGGATTTTTGAGCACTTAAGGCTTGAACGTATGGAAGAATGATCGTATGAGAATCAGTATATAGATAACATTTCCAAAAATTTCAAAAGTTCAATAATCTACTATTGAAATGGTATTTTTAAGTGAAAGAAACAATAAAACATTTTAAAATTTAAATTTTATCAACATGGATTTTTGACCACTGAAGGCTTGAACGTATGGAAGAATAAACGTCTGAGAATCAGTATAGAGCTAACATTTCAAAAAATTCTTAAAATTCAATAATCTACTATTGAAATGTTATTTTTGAGTGAATTTAATACTTACCTAAGTGAAAGAAACAATTAAACTTTTCAAAACTTAAATTTTATCAACATGGATTTTTGAGCACTTAAGGCTTGAACGTATGGAAGAATGATCGTATGAGAATCAGTATATAGATAACATTTCAAAAAATTTCAAAAATTCAATAATCTACCATTGAAATGGTATTTTTAAGTGAAAGAAACAATAAAACATTTTAAAATTTAAATTTTATCAACATGGATTTTTGACCACTGAAGGCTTGAACGTATGGAAGAATAAACGTCTGAGAATCAGTATAGAGCTAACATTTCAAAAAAATTTTAAAATTCAATAATCTACTATTGAAATGTTATTTTTGAGTGAATTTAATACTTACCTAAGTGAAAGAAACAATAAAACATTTCAAAACTTAAATTTTATCAACATGGATTTTTGAGCACTGAAGGCTTGAACGTATGGAATAATGATCGTATGAGAATCAGTATATAGATAACATTTCAAAAAATTTCAAAAATTCAATAATCTACTATTGAAATGGTATTTTTATGTGAAAGAAACAATAAAACATTTTAAATTTAAATTTTATCAAAATGGATTTTTGACCACTGAAGGCTTGAACGTATGGAAGAATAAACGTCTGAGAATCAGTATAGAGCTAACATTTAAAAAAATTTTTAAAATTCAATAATGTACTATTGAAATGTTATTTTTGAGTGAATTTAATACTTACCTAAGTGAAAGAAACAATAAAATATTTCAAAACTTAAATTTTATCAACATGGATTTTTGAGCACTTAAGGCTTGAACGTATGGAAGAATGATCGTATGAGAATCAGTATATAGATAACATTTCAAAAAATTTCAAAAATTCAATAATCTACTATTGAAATGGTATTTTTAAGTGAAAGAAACAATAAAACATTTTAAAATTTAAATTTTATCAACATGTATTTTTGACCACTGAATGCTTGAACGTATGGAAGAATAAACGTCTGAGAATCAGTAAAGAGCTAACATTTCAAAAAATTTTTAAAATTCAATAATCTACTATTGAAATGTTATTTTTGAGTGAATTTAATACTTACCTAAGTGAAAGAAACAATAAAACATTTCAAAACTTAAATTTTATCAACATGTATTTTTGAGCACTTAAGGCTTGAACGTATGGAAGAATGATCGTTTGAGAATCAGTATATAGATAACATTTCAAAAAATTTCAAAAATTCAATAATCTACTTTTGAAATGGTATTTTAGTGAAAGAAACAATAAAACATTTTAAAATTTTAATTTTATCAACATGGATTTTTGACCACTGAAGGCTTGAACGTATGGAAGAATAAACGTCTGAGAATCAGTATTGAGCTAACATTTCAAAAAATTTTTTTAATTCAATAATCTACTATTGAAATGTTATTTTTGAGTGAATTTAATACTAACCTAAGTGAAAGAAACAATAAAATATTTCAAAACTTAAATTTTATCAACATGGATTTTTGAGCACTTAAGGCTTGAACGTATGGAAGAATGATCGTATGAGAATCAGTATATAGATAACATTTCAAAAAATTTCAAAAATTCAATAATCTACTATTGAAATGGTATTTTTAAGTGAAAGAAACAATAAAACATTTTAAAATTTAAATTTTATCAACATGGATTTTTGACCACTGAAGGCTTGAACGTATGGAAGAATAAACGTCTGAGAATCAGTATAGAGCTAACATTTCAAAAAATTTTTAAAATTCAATAATCTACTATTGAAATGTTATTTTTGAGTGAATTTAATACTAACCTAAGTGAAAGAAACAATAAAACATTTCAAAACTTAAAATTTATCAACATGGATTTTTGAGCACTTAAGGCTTGAACGTATGGAAGAATGATCGTATGAGAATCAGTATATAGATAACATTTCCAAAAATTTCAAAAATTCAATAATCTACTATTGAAATGGTATTTTTAACTGAAAGAAACAATAAAACATTTTAAAATTTAAATTTTATCAACATGGATTTTTGACCACTGAAGGCTTGAACGTATGGAAGAATGATCGTCTGAGAATCAGTATAGAGCTAACATTTCAAAAAATTTTAAAATTCAATAATCTACTATTGAAATGTTATTTTTGAGTGAATTTAATACTTACCTAAGTGAAAGAAACAATAAAACATTTCAAAACTTAAATTTTATCAACATGGATTTTTGAGCACTTAAGGCTTGAACGTATGGAAGAATGATCGTATGAGAATCAGTATATAGAATCAGTATATCAAAAAATTTCAAAAATTCAATAATCTACAATTGAAATGGTATTTTTAAGTGAAAGAAACAATAAAACATTTTAAAATTTAAATTTTATCAACATGGATTTTTGACCACTGAAGGCTTGAACGTATGGAAGAATAAACGTCTGAGAATCAGTATAGAGCTAACATTTCAAAAAATTCTTAAAATTCAATAATCTACTATTGAAATGTTATTTTTGAGTGAATTTAATAGTTACCTAAGTGAAAGAAACAATAAAACTTTTCAAAACTTAAATTTTATCAACATGGATTTTTGAGCACTTAACGTATGGAAGAATGATCGTATGAGAATCAGTATATAGATAACATTTCAAAAAATTTCAAAAATTCAATAATCTACTATTGAAATGGTATTTTTAAGTGAAAGAAACAATAAAACATTTTAAAATTTAAATTTCATCAGCATGGATTTTTGACCACTGAAGGCTTGAACGTATGGAAGAATAAACGTCTGAGAATCAGTATAGAGCTAACATTTCAACAAAATTTTAAAATTCATTAATCTACTATTGAAATGTTATTTTTGAGTGAATTTAATACTTACCTAAGTGAAACAAACAATAAAACATTTCAAAACTTAAATTCTATCAACATGGATTTTTGAGCACTGAAGGCTTGAACGTATGGAATAATGATCGTATGAGAATCAGTATATAGATAACATCTCAAAAAATTTCAAAAATTCAATAATCTACTATTGAAATGGTATTTTTATGTGAAAGAAACAATAAAACATTTTAAAATTTAAATTTTATCAACATGGATTTTTGACCACTGAAGGCTTGAACGTATGGAAGAATAAACGTCTGAGAATCAGTATAGAGCTAACATTTCAAAAAATTTCTAAAATTCAATAATCTACTATTGAAATGTTATTTTTGAGTGAATTTAATACTAACCTAAGTGAAAGAAACAATAAACCATTTTAAAATTTAAATTTTATCAACATGGATTTTTGAGCACTGAAGGCTTGAACGTATGGAATAATGATCGTATGAGAATCAGTATATAGATAACATTTCAAAAAATTTCAAAAATTCAATAATCTACTATTGAAATGGTATTTTTAACTGAAAGAAACAATAAAACATTTTAAAATTTAAATTTTATCAACATGGATTTTTGACCACTGAAGGCTTGAACGTATGGAAGAATGATCGTCTGAGAATCAGTATAGAGCTAACATTTCAAAAAATTTTTTAAATTCAATAATCTACTATTGAAATGTTATTTTTGAGTGAATTTAATACTTACCTAAGTGAAAGAAACAATAAAGCATTTCAAAACTTAAATTTTATCAACATGGATTTTTGAGCACTTAAGGCTTGAACGTATGGAAGAATGATCGTATGAGAATCAGTATATAGAATCAGTATATCAAAAAATTTCAAAAATTCAATAATCTACAATTGAAATGGTATTTTTAAGTGAAAGAAACAATAAAACATTTTAAAATTTAAATTTTATCAACATGGATTTTTGACCACTGAAGGCTTGAACGTATGGAAGAATAAACGTCTGAGAATCAGTATAGAGCTAACATTTCAAAAAATTTTTAAAATTCAATAATCTACTATTGAAATGTTATTTTTGAGTGAATTTAATACTTACCTAAGTGAAAGAAACAATAAAACATTTTAAAATTTAAATTTTATCAACATGGATTTTTGACCACTGAAGGCTTGAACGTATGGAAGAATAAACGTCTGAGAATCAGTATAGAGCTAACATTTCAAAAAATTCTTAAAATTCAATAATCTACTATTGAAATGTTATTTTTGAGTGAATTTAATACTTACCTAAGTGAAAGAAACAATAAAACTTTTCAAAACTTAAATTTTATCAACATGGATTTTTGAGCACTTAAGGCTTGAACGTATGGAAGAATGATCGTATGAGAATCAGTATATAGATAACATTTCAAAAAATTTCAAAAATTCAATAATCTACCATTGAAATGGTATTTTTAAGTGAAAGAAACAATAAAACATTTTAAAATTTAAATTTTATCAACATGGATTTTTGACCACTGAAGGCTTGAACGTATGGAAGAATAAACGTCTGAGAATCAGTATAGAGCTAACATTTCAAAAAAATTTTAAAATTCAATAATCTACTATTGAAATGTTATTTTTGAGTGAATTTAATACTTACCTAAGTGAAAGAAACAATAAAACATTTCAAAACTTAAATTTTATCAACATGGATTTTTGAGCACTGAAGGCTTGAACGTAAGGAATAATGATCGTATGAGAATCAGTATATAGATAACATTTCAAAAAATTTCAAAAATTCAATAATCTACTATTGAAATGGTATTTTTATGTGAAAGAAACAATAAAACATTTTAAATTTAAATTTTATCAAAATGGATTTTTGACCACTGAAGGCTTGAACGTATGGAAGAATAAACGTCTGAGAATCAGTATAGAGCTAACATTTAAAAAAATTTTTAAAATTCAATAATGTACTATTGAAATGTTATTTTTGAGTGAATTTAATACTTACCTAAGTGAAAGAAACAATAAAATATTTCAAAACTTAAATTTTATCAACATGGATTTTTGAGCACTTAAGGCTTGAACGTATGGAAGAATGATCGTATGAGAATCAGTATATAGATAACATTTCAAAAAATTTCAAAAATTCAATAATCTACTATTGAAATGGTCTTTTTAAGTGAAAGAAACAATAAAACATTTTAAAATTTAAATTTTATCAACATGTATTTTTGACCACTGAAGGCTTGAACGTATGGAAGAATAAACGTCTGAGAATCAGTAAAGAGCTAACATTTCAAAAAATTTTTAAAATTCAATAATCTACTATTGAAATGTTATTTTTGAGTGAATTTAATACTTACCTAAGTGAAAGAAACAATAAAACATTTCAAAACTTAAATTTTATCAACATGTATTTTTGAGCACTTAAGGCTTGAACGTATGGAAGAATGATCGTTTGAGAATCAGTATATAGATAACATTTCAAAAAATTTCAAAAATTCAATAATCTACTTTTGAAATGGTATTTTTAGTGAAAGAAACAATAAAACATTTTAAAATTTAAATTTTATCAACATGGATTTTTGACCACTGAAGGCTTGAACGTATGAAAGAATAAACGTCTGAGAATCAGTATTGAGCTAACCTTTCAAAAAATTTTTTAAATTCAATAATCTACTATTGAAATGTTATTTTTGAGTGAATTTAATACTTACCTAAGTGAAAGAAACAATAAAACATTTCAAAACTTAAATTTTATCAACATGTATTTTTGAGCACTAAAGGCTTGAACGTATGGAAGAATGATCGTTTGAGAATCAGTATATAGATAACATTTCAAAAAATTTCAAAAATTCAATAATCTACTTTTGAAATGGTATTTTTAGTGAAAGAAACAATAAAACATTTTAAAATTTAAATTTTATCAACATGGATTTTTGACCACTGAAGGCTTGAACGTATGGAAGAATAAACGTCTGAGAATCAGTATTGAGCTAACATTTCAAAAAATTTTTTAAATTCAATAATCTACTATTGAAATGTTATTTTTGAGTGAATTTAATACTTACCTAAGTGAAAGAAACAATAAAACATTTCAAAACTTAAATTTTATCAACATGGATTTTTGAGCACTGAAGGCTTGAACGTATGGAATAATGATCGTATGAGAATCAGTATATAGATAACATTTCAAAAAATTTCAAAAAAACAATAATATGCTATTGAAATGGTATTTTTAAGTGAAAGAAACAATAAAACATTTTAAAATTTAAATTTTATCAACATGGATTTTTGACACTGAAGGCTTGAACGTATGGAAGAATAAACGTCTGAGAATCAGTATAGAGCTAACATTTCAAAAAAATTTTAAAATTCAATAATCTACTATTGAAATGTTATTTTTGAGTGAATTTAATACTTACCTAAGTGAAAGAAACAATAAAACATTTCAAAACTTAAAATTTATCAACATGGATTTTTGAGCACTTAAGGCTTGAACGTATGGAAGAATGATCGTATGAGAATCAGTATATAGATAACATTTCCAAAAATTTCAAAAATTCAATAATCTACTATTGAAATGGTATTTTTAACTGAAAGAAACAATAAAACATTTTAAAATTTAAATTTTATCAACATGGATTTTTGACACTGAAGGCTTGAACGTATGGAAGAATAAACGTCTGAGAATCAGTACAGAGCTAACATTTCAAAAAATTTCTAAAATTCAATAATCTACTATTGAAATGTTATTTTTGAGTGAATTTAATACTTACCTAAGTGAAAGAAACAATAAAACATTTCAAAACTTAAATTTTATCAACATGGATTTTTGAGCACTGAAGGCTTGAACGTATGGAATAATGATCGTATGAGAATCAGTATATAGATAACATTTCAAAAAATTTCAAAAATTCAATAATCTACTATTGAAATGGTATTTTTAACTGAAAGAAACAATAAAACATTTTAAAATTTAAATTTTATCAACATGTATTTTTGACCACTGAAGGCTTGAACGTATGGAAGAATAAATGTCTGAGAATCAGTAAAGAGTTAACATTTCAAAAAATTTTTAAAATTCAATAATCTACTATTGAAATGTTATTTTTGAGTGAATTTAATACTTACCTAAGTGAAAGAAGCAATAAAACATTTCAAAACTTAAATTTTATCAACATGGATTTTTGAGCACTGAAGGCTTGAACGTATGGAATAATGATCGTTTGAGAATCAGTATATAGATAACATTTCAAAAAATTTCAAAAATTCAATAATCTACTTTTGAAATGGTATTTTTAGTGAAAGAAACAATAAAACATTTTAAAATTTAAATTTTATCAACATGGATTTTTGACCACTGAAGGCTTGAACGTATGGAAGAATAAACGTCTGAGAATCAGTATTGAGCTAACATTTCAAAAAATTTTTTAAATTCAATAATCTACTATTGAAATGTTATTTTTGAGTGAATTTAATACTTACCTAAGTGAAAGAAACAATAAAACATTTCAAAACTTAAATTTTATCAACATGGATTTTTGAGCACTGAAGGCTTGAACGTGTGGAATAATGATCGTATGAGAATCAGTATATAGATAACATTTCAAAAAATTTCAAAAAAACAATAATATACTATTGAAATGGTATTTTTAAGTGAAAGAAACAATAAAACATTTTAAAATTTAAATTTTATCAACATGGATTTTTGACCACTGAAGGCTTGAACGTATGGAAGAATAAACGTCTGAGAATCAGTATAGAGCTAACATTTCAAAAAATTTTTTGAGCACTGAAGGCTTGAACGTATGGAATAATGATCGTATGAGAATCAGTATATAGATAACATTTCAACAAATTTCAAAAAAACAATAATATACTATTGAAATGGTATTTTTAAGTGAAAGAAACAATAAAACATTTTAAAATTTAAATTTTATCAACATGAATTTTTGACCACTGAAGGCTTGAACGTATGGAAGAATAAACGTCTGAGAATCAGTATTGAGCTAACATTTCAAAAAATTTTTTAAATTCAATAATCTACTATTGAAATGTTATTTTTGAGTGAATTTAATACTTACCTAAGTGAAAGAAACAATAAAACATTTCAAAACTTAAAATTTATCAACATGGATTTTTGAGCACTTAAGGCTTGAACGTATGGAAGAATGATCGTATGAGAATCAGTATATAGATAACATTTCCAAAAATTTCAAAAATTCAATAATCTACTATTGAAATGGTATTTTTAAGTGAAAGAAACAATAAAACATTTTAAAATTTTAATTTTATCAACATGGATTTTTGACACTGAAGGCTTGAACGTATGGAAGAATAAACGTCTGAGAATCAGTATAGAGCTAACATTTCAAAAAATTTCTAAAATTCAATAATCTACTATTGAAATGTTATTTTTGAGTGAATTTAATACTAACCTAAGTGAAAGAAACAATAAAACATTTCAAAACTTAAATTTTATCAACATGGATTTTTGAGTACTGAAGGCTTGAACGTATGGAATAAAGATCGTATGAGAATCAGTATATAGATAACATTTCAAAAAATTTCAAAAATTCAATAATCTATTATTGAAATGGTATTTTTAACTGAAAGAAACAATAAAACATTTTAAAATTTAAATTTTATCAACATGGATTTTTGACCACTGAAGGCTTGAACGTATGGAAGAATAAACGTCTGAGAATCAGTATAGAGCTAACATTTCAAAAAATTTTTTAAATTCAATAATCTACTATTGAAATATTATTTTTGAGTGAATTTAATACTTACCTAAGTGAAAGAAACAATAAAGCATTTCAAATCTTAAATTTTATCAACATGGATTTTTGAGCACTTAAGGCTTGAACGTATGGAAGAATGATCGTATGAGAATCAGTATATAGATAACATTTCAAAAAATTTCAAAAATTCAATAATCTACAATTGAAATGGTATTTTTTAAGTGAAAGAAACAATAAAACATTTTAAAATTTAAATTTTATCAACATGAATTTTTGACCACTGAAGGCTTGAACGTATGGAAGAATAAACGTCTGAGAATCAGTATAGAGCTAACATTTCAAAAAATTTTTAAAATTCAATAATCTACTATTGAAATGTTATTTTTGAGTGAATTTAATACTTACCTAAGTGAAAGAAACAATAAAGCATTTCAAAACTTAAATTTTATCAACATGGATTTTTGTGCACTTAAGGCTTGAACGTATGGAAGAATGATCGTATGAGAATCAGTATATAGAATCAGTATATCAAAAAATTTCAAAAATTCAATAATCTACAATTGAAACGGTATTTTTAAGTGAAAGAAACAATAAAACATTTTAAAATTTAAATTTTATCAACATGGATTTTTGACCACTGAAGGCTTGAACGTATGGAAGAATAAACGTCTGAGAATCAGTATAGAGCTAACATTTCAAAAAATTTTTAAAATTCAATAATCTACTATTGAAATGTTATTTTTGAGTGAATTTAATACTTACCTAAGTGAAAGAAACAATAAAACATTTCAAAACTTAAATTTTATCAACATGGATTTTTGAGCACTTAAGGCTTGAACGTATGGAAGAATGATCGTATGAGAATCAGTATATAGATAACATTTCAAAAAATTTCAAAAAAACAATAATATACTATTGAAATGGTATTTTTAAGTGAAAGAAACAATAAAACATTTTAAAATTTAAATTTTATCAACATGGATTTTTGACCACTGAAGGCTTGAACGTATGGAAGAATAAACGTCTGAGAATCAGTATAGAGCTAACATTTCAAAAAATTTTTAAAATTCAATAATCTACTATTGAAATGTTATTTTTGAGTGAATTTAATACTTACTTAAGTGAAAGAAACAATAAAACATTTCAAAACTTAAATTTTATCAACATGTATTTTTGAGCACTTAAGGCTTGAACGTATGGAAGAATGATCGTATGAGAATCAGTATATAGATAACATTTCAAAAAATTTCAAAAATTCAATAATCTACTATTGAAATGGTATTTTTAAGTGAAAGAAACAATAAAACATTTTAAAATTTAAATTTTATCTACATGGATTTTTGACCACTGAAGGCTTGAACGTATGGAAGAATAAACGTCTGAGAATCAGTATAGAGCTAACATTTCAAAAAATTTTTAAAATTCAATAATCTACTATTGAAATGTTATTTTTGAGTGAATTTAATACTTACCTAAGTGAAAGAAACAATAAAACATTTCAAAACTTAAATTTTATCAACATGGATTTTTGAGCACTTAAGGCTTGAACGTATGGAAGAATGATCGTATGAGAATCAGTATATAGATAACATTTAAAAAAATTTCAAAATTTCAATAGTCTACTATTGAAATGGTATTTTTAAGTGAAAGAAACAATAAAACATTTTAAAATTTAAATTTTATCAACATGGATTTTTGACCACTGAAGGCTTGAACATATGGAAGAATAAACGTCTGAGAATCAGTATAGAGCTAACATTTCAAAAAATGATTAAAATTCAATAATCTACTATTGAAATGTTATTTTTGAGTGAATTTAATACTTACCTAAGTGAAAGAAACAATAAAACATTTCAAAACTTAAATTTTATCAACATGGATTTTTGAGCACTGAAGGCTTGAACGTATGGAATATTGATCGTATGAGAATTAGTATATAGATAACATTTCAAAAAATTTCAAAAAAACAATAATATACTATTGAAATGGTATTTTTAAGTGAAAGAAACTATAAAACATTTTAAAATTTAAATTTTATCAACATTGATTTTTGACCACTGAAGGCTTGAACGTATGGAAGAATAAACGTCTGAGAATCAGTATAGAGCTAACATTTAAAAAAATTTCTAAAATTCAATAATCTACTATTGAAATGATATTTTTGAGTGAATTTAATACTTACCTAAGTGAAAGAAACAATAAAACATTTCAAAACTTAAATTTTATCAACATGGATTTTTGAGCACTTAAGGCTTTAACGTATGGAAGAATGATCGTATGAGAATCAGTATATAGATAACATTTCAAAAAATTTCTAAAATTCAATAATCTACTATTGAAATGGTATTTTTAAGTGAAAGAATTATGAAACATTTTAAAATTTAAATTTTATCAACATGGATTTTTGACCACTGAAGGCTTGAACGTATGGAAGAATAAACGTCTGAGAATCAGTATAGAGCTAACATTTCAAAAAACGATTAAAATTCAATAATCTACTATTGAAATGTTATTTTTGAGTGAATTTAATACTTACTTAAGTGAAAGAAACAATAAAACATTTCAAAACTTAAATTTTATCAACATGGATTTTTGAGCACTGAAGGCTTGAACGTATGGAATAATGATCGTATGAGAATCAGTATATAGATAACATTGATAACTGAAGGCTTGAACGTATGGAAGAATAAACGTCTGAGAATCAGTATAGAGCTAACATTTCAAAAAATTTTTAAAATTCAATAATCTACTATTGAAATGTTATTTTTGAGTGAATTTAATACTTACCTAAGTGAAAGAAACAATAAAACATTTCAAAACTTAAATTTTATCAACATGGATTTTTGAGCACTCAAGGCTTGAACGTATGGGAGAATGATCGTATGAGAATCAGTATATAGATAACATTTCCAAAAATTTCAAAAATTCAATAATCTACTAATGAAATGGTATTTTTAAGTGAAAGAAACAATAAAACATTTTAAAATTTAAATTTTATCAACATGGATTTTTGAGCACTTAAGGCTTGAACGTATGGAAGAATGATCGTATGAGAATCAGTATATAGATAACATTTCAAAAAATTTCAAAAATTCAATAATCTACTAATGAAATGGTATTTTTAAGTGAAAGAAACAATAAAACATTTTAAAATTTAAATTTTATCAACATGGATTTTTGACCACTGAAGGCTTGAACGTATGGAAGAATAAACGTCTGAGAATCAGTATAGAGCTAACATTTCAAAAAATTTTTAAAATTCAATAATCTACTATTGAAATGTTATTTTTGAGTGAATTTAATATTTACCTAAGTGAAAGCAACAATAAAACATTTCAAAACTTAAATTTTATCAACATGGATTTTTGAGCACTGAAGGCTGGAACGTATGGAATAATGATCGTATGAGAATCAGTATATAGATAACATTCCAAAAAATTTAAAAAATTCAATAATCTACTATTGAAATGGTATTTTTAAGTGAAAGCAACAATAAAACATTTTAAAATTTAAATTTTATCAACATGGATTTTTGACCACTGAAGGCTTGAACGTATGGATGAATAAACGTCTGAGAATCAGTATAGAGCTAACATTTCAAAAACTTTTTTAAATTCAATAATCTACTATTGAAATGTTGTTTTTGAGTGAATTTAATACTTACCTAAGTGAAAGAAACAATAAAACATTTCAAAACTTAAATTTTATCAACATGGATTTTTGAACACTTAAGGCTTGAACGTATGGAAGAATGATCGTATGAGAATCAGTATATAGATAACATTTCAAAAAATTTCAAAAATTCAATAATCTACTATTGAAATGGTATTTTTAAGTGAAAGAAACAATAAAACATTTTAAAATTTAAATTTTATCAACATGGATTTTTGACCACTAAAGGCTTGAACGTATGGAAGAATAAACGTCTGAGAATCAGTATAGAGCTAACATTTCAAAAAATTTTTTAAATTCAATAATCTACCATTGAATTGTTATTTTTGAGTGAATTTAATACTTACCTAAGTGAAAGAAACAATAAAACATTTCAAAACTTAAATTTTATCAACATGGATTTTTGAGCACTGAAGGCTTGAACGTATGGAATAATGATCGTATGAGAATCAGTATATAGATAATATTTCAAACAATTTCAAAAATTCAATAATCTACTATTGAAATGGTATTTTTAAGTGACAGAAACAATAAAACATTTTAAAATTTAAATTTTATCAGCATGGATTTTTGTGCACTTAAGGCTTGAACGTATGGAAGAATGATCGTATGAGAATCAGTATATAGATAACATTTCCAAAAATTTCAAAAATTCAATAATCTACTAATGAAATGGTATTTTTAAGTGAAAGAAACAATAAAACGTTTTAAAATTTAAATTTTATCAACATGGATTTTTGACCACTGAAGGCTTGAACGTATGGAAGAATAAACGTCTGAGAATCAGTATAGAGCTAACATTTCAAAAAATTTTTAAAATTCAATAATCTACTATTGAAATGTTATTTTTGAGTGAATTTAATACTTACCTAAGTGAAAGAAACAATAAAACATTTCAAAACTTAAATTTTATCAACATGGATTTTTGACCACTGAAGGCTTGAACGTATGGAAGAAGAATAAACGTCTGAGAATCAGTATAGAGCTAACATTTCAAAAAATTTTTAAAATTCAATAATCTACTATTGAAATGTTATTTTTGAGTGAATTTTATACTTACCTAAGTGAAAGAAACAATAAAACATTTCAAAACTTAAATTTTATCAACATGGATTTTTGAGCACTTAAGGCTTGAACGTATGGAAGAATGATCGTATGAGAATCAGTATATAGATAACATTTCAAAAAATTTCAAAAATTCAATAATCTACTAATGAAATGGTATTTTTAAGTGAAAGCAACAATAAAACATTTTAAAATTTAAATTTTATCAACATGGATTTTTGAGCACTGAAGGCATGAACGTATGGATGAATAAACATCTGAGAATCAGTATAGAGCTAACATTTCAAAAAATTTTTAAAATTCAATAATCTACTATTGAAATGTTATTTTTGAGTGAATTTAATACTTACCTAAGTGAAAGAAACAATAAAACATTTCAAAACTTAAATTTTATCAACATGGATTTTTGAGCACTTAAGGCTTGAACGTTTTATCAACATGGATTTTTGACCACTGAAGGCTTGAACGTATGGAAGAAGAATAAACGTCTGAGAATCAGTATAGAGCTAACATTTCAAAAAATTTTTAAAATTCAATAATCTACTATTGAAATGTTATTTTTGAGTGAATTTTATACTTACCTAAGTGAAAGAAACAATAAAACATTTCAAAACTTAAATTTTATCAACATGGATTTTTGAGCACTTAAGGCTTGAACGTATGGAAGAATGATCGTATGAGAATCAGTATATAGATAACATTTCAAAAAATTTCAAAAATTCAATAATCTACTAATGAAATGGTATTTTTAAGTGAAAGCAACAATAAAACATTTTAAAATTTAAATTTTATCAACATGGATTTTTGAGCACTGAAGGCTTGAACGTATGGATGAATAAACATCTGAGAATCAGTATAGAGCTAACATTTCAAAAAATTTTTAAAATTCAATAATCTACTATTGAAATGTTATTTTTGAGTGAATTTAATACTTACCTAAGTGAAAGAAACAATAAAACATTTCAAAACTTAAATTTTATCAACATGGATTTTTGAGCACTTAAGGCTTGAACGTATGGAAGAATGATCGTATGAGAATCAGTATATAGATAACATTTCAAAAAATTTCAAAAATTCAATAATCTACTATTGAAATGGTATTTTTAAGTGAAAGCAACAATAAAACATTTTAAAATTTAAATTTTATCAACATGGATTTTTGACCACTGAAGGCTTGAACGTATGGAAGAATAAACGTCTGAGAATCAGTATAGAGCTAACATTTCAAAAAATTTTTTAAATTCAATAATCTACTAATGAAATGGTATTTTTAAGTGAAAGAAACAATAAAACATTTTAAAATTTAAATTTTATCAACATGGATTTTTGACCACTGAAGGCTTGAACGTATGGAAGAATAAACTTCTGAGAATCAGTATAGAGCTAACATTTCAAAAAATTTCAAAAATTCAATAATCTACTATTGAAATGTTATTTTTGAGTGAATTTAATACTTACCTAAGTGAAAGAAACAATAAAACATTTCAAAACTTAAATTTTATCAACATGGATTTTTGAGCACTGAAGGCTGGAACGTATGGAATAATGATCGTATGAGAATCAGTATATAGATAACATTTAAAAAAATTTCAAAAATTCTATAATCTACTATTGAAATGGTATTATTAAGTGAAAGAAACAATAAAACATTTTAAAATTTAAATTTTATCAACATGGATTTTTGACCACTGAAGGCTTCAACGTATGGATGAATAAACGTCTGAGAATCACTATAGAGCTAACATTTCAAAAAATTTTTAAAATTCAATAATCTACTATTGAAATGTTATTTTTGAGTGAATTTAATACTAACCTAAGTGAAAGAAACAATAAAACATTTCAAAACTTAAATTTTATCAACATGGATTTTTGAGCACTTAAGGCTTGAACGTATGGAAGAATGATCGTATGAGAATCAGTATATAGATAACATTTCAAAAAATTTCAAAAATTCAATAATCTACTATTGAAATGGTATTTTTAAGTGAAAGAAACAATAAAACATTTTAAAATTCAAATTTTATCAACATGGATTTTTGACCACTGAAGGCTTGAACATATGGAAGAATAAACGTCTGAGAATCAGTATAGAGCTAACATTTCAAAAAAATTTTTTAAATTCAATAATCTACTATTGAATTGTTATTTTTGAGTGAATTTAATACTTACCTAAGTGAAAGAAACAATAAAACATTTCAAAACTTAAATTTTATCAACATGGATTTTTGAGCACTGAAGGCTTGAACGTATGGAATAATGATCGTATGAGAATCAGTATATAGATAACATTTCAAAAAATTTCAAAAATTCAATAATCTACTATTGAAATGGTATTTTTAAGTGAAAGAAACAATAAAACATTTCAGAACTTAAATTTTATCAACATGGATTTTTGAGCACTTAAGGCTTGAACGTATGGAAGAATGATCGTATGAGAATCAGTATATAGATAACATTTTAAAAAATTTCAAAAATTCAATAATCTACTATTGAAATGGTATTTTTAAGTGAAAGAAACAATAAAACATTTTAAAATTTAAATTTTATCAGCATGGATTTTTGACCACTGAAGGCTTGAACGTATGGAAGAATAAACGTCTGAGAATCAGTATAGAGCTAACATTTCAAAAAATTTTTAAAATTCAATAATCTACTATTGAAATGTTATTTTTGAGTGAATTTAATACTTACCTAAGTGAAAGAAACAATAAAACATTTCAAAACTTAAATTTTATCAACATGGATTTTTGAGCACTTAAGGCTTGAACGTATGGAAGAATGATCGTATGAGAATCAGTATATAGATAACATTTCAAAAAATTTCAAAAATTCAATAATCTACTATTGAAATGGTATTTTTAAGTGAAAGAAACAATAAAACATTTCAAAATTTAAATTTTATCAACATGGATTTTTGACCACTGAAGGCTTGAACGTATGGATGAATAAACGTCTGAGAATCACTATAGAGCTAACATTTCAAAAAATTTTTTAAATTCAATAATCTACTATTGAAATGTTAGTTTTGAGTGAATTTAATACTTACCTAAGTGAAATAAACAATAAAACATTTCAAAACTTAAATTTTATCAACATGGATTTTTGAGCACTGAAGGCTTCAACGTATGGAATAATGATCGTATGAGAATCAGTATATAGATAACATTTCAAAAAATTTCAAAAATTCAATAATCTACTATCGAAATGGTATTTTTAAGTGAAAGAAACAATAAAACATTTTAAAATTTAAATTTTACAACATGGATTTTTGACCACTTAAGGCTTGAACGTATGGAAGAATAAACGTCTGAGAATCAGTATAGAGCTAACATTTCAAAAAATTTTTAAAATTCAATAATCTACTATTGAAATGTTATTTTTGAGTGAATTTAATACTTACCTAAGTGAAAGAAACAATAAAACATTTTAAAACTAAAATTTTATCAACATGGATTTTTGAGCACTTAAGGCTTGAACGTATGGAAGAATGATCGTATGAGAATCAGTATATAGATAACATTTCAAAAAATTTTTCAAATTCAATAATCTACTATTGAAAGGTTATTTTTGAGTGAATTTAATACTTACCTAAGTGAAAGAAACAATAAAACATTTCAAAACTTAAATTTTATCAACATGGATTTTTGAGCACTTAAGGTTTGAACGTATGGAAGAATGATCGTATGAGAATCAGTATATAGATAACATTTCAAAAAATTTCAAAAATTCAATAATCTTCTATTGAAATGGTATTTTTAAGTGAAAGAAACAATAAAACATTTTAAAATTTAAATTTTATCAACATGGATTTTTGACCACTGAAGGCTTGAACGTATGGAAGAATAAACGTCTGAGAATCAGTATAGAGCTAACATTTCAAAAAATTTTTTAAATTCAATAATCTACTATTGAAATGTTATTTTTGAGTGAATTTAATACTTACCTAAGTGAAAGAAACAATAAAACATTTCAAAACTTAAATTTTATCAACATGGATTTTTGAGCACTTAAGGCTTGAACGTATGAGAATCAGTATATAGATAACATTTCAAAAAATTTCAAAAATTCAATAATCTACTATTGAAATGGTATTTTTAAGTGAAAGAAACAATAAACCATTTTAAAATTTAAATTTTATCAACATGGATTTTTGACCACTGAAGGCTTGAACGTATGGAAGAATAAACGTCTGAGAATCAGTATAGAGCTAACATTTCAAAAAATTTTTTATATTCAATAATCTACTATTGAAATGTTATTTTTGAGTGAATTTAATACTTACCTAAGTGAAAGAAACAATAAAACATTTCAAAACTTAAATTTTATCAACATGGATTTTTGAGCACTTAAGGTTTGAACGTATGGAAGAATGATCGTATGAGAATCAGTATATAGATAACATTTCAAAAAATTTTTCAAATTCAATAATCTACTATTGAAAGGTTATTTTTGAGTGAATTTAATACTTACCTAAGTGAAAGAAACAATAAAACATTTCAAAACTTAAATTTTATCAACATGGATTTTTGAGCACTTAAGGCTTGAACGTATGGAATAATGATCGTATGAGAATCAGTATATAGATAACATTTCAAAAAATTTCAAAAATTCAATAATCTACTATTGAAATGGTATTTTTAAGTGAAAGAAACAATAAAACATTTTAAAATTTAAATTTTATCAACATGGATTTTTGACCACTGAAGGCTTGAACGTATGGAAGAATAAACGTCTGAGAATCAGTATAGAGCTAACATTTCAAAAAATTTTTTAAATTCAATAATCTACTATTGAAATGTTATTTTTGAGTGAATTTAATACTTACCTAAGTGAAAGAAACAATAAAACATTTCAAAACTTAAATTTTATCAACATGGATTTTTGAGCACTTAAGGCTTGAACGTATGGAAGAATGATCGTATGAGAATCAGTATATAGATAACATTTCAAAAAATTTCAAAAATTCAATAATCTACTATTGAAATGGTATTTTTAAGTGAAAGAAACAATAAAACATTTTAAAATTTAAATTTTATCAACATGGATTTTTGACCACTGAAGGCTTGAACGTATGGAAGAATAAACGTCTGAGAATCAGTATAGAGCTAACATTTCAAAAAAATTTTTAAATTCAATAATCTACTATTGAAATGTTATTTTTAAGTGAATTTAACACTTACCTAAGTGAAAGAAACAATAAAACATTTCAAAACTTAAATTTTATCAACATGGATTTTTGAGCACTTAAGGCTTGAACGTATGGAAGAATGATCGTATGAGAATCAGTATATAGATAACATTTCAAAAAATTTCAAAAATTCAATAATCTACTATTGAAATGGTATTTTTAAGTGAAAGAAACAATAAAACATTTTAAAATTTAAATTTTATCAAAATGGATTTTTGACCACTGAAGGCTTGAACGTATGGAAGAATAAACGTCTGAGAATCAGTATAGAGCTAACATTTCAAAAAATTTTTAAAATTCAATAATCTACTATTGAAATGTTATTTTTGAGTGAATTTAATACTTACCTAAGTCAAACAAACAATAAAACATTTCAAACTTAAATTTTATCAACATGGATTTTTGAGCACTTAAGGTTTGAACGTATGGAAGAATGATCGTATGAGAATCAGTATATAGATAACATTTCAAAAAATTTCAAAAATTCAATAATCTTCTATTGAAATGGTATTTTTAAGTGAAAGAAACAATAAAACATTTTAAAATTTAAATTTTATCAACATGGATTTTTGACCACTGAAGGCTTGAACGTATGGAAGAATAAACGTCTGAGAATCAGTATAGAGCTAACATTTCAAAAAATTTTTTAAATTCAATAATCTACTATTGAAATGTTATTTTTGAGTGAATTTAATACTTACCTAAGTGAAAGAAACAAAAAAACATTTCAAAACTTAAATTTTATCAACATGGATTTTTGAGCACTTAAGGCTTGAACGTATGAGAATCAGTATATAGATAACATTTCAAAAAATTTCAAAAATTCAATAATCTACTATTGAAATGGTATTTTTAAGTGAAAGAAACAATAAACCATTTTAAAATTTAAATTTTATCAACATGGATTTTTGACCACTGAAGGCTTGAACGTATGGAAGAATAAACGTCTGAGAATCAGTATAGAGCTAACATTTCAAAAAATTTTTTATATTCAATAATCTACTATTGAAATGTTATTTTTGAGTGAATTTAATACTTACCTAAGTGAAAGAAACAATAAAACATTTCAAAACTTAAATTTTATCAACATGGATTTTTGAGCACTTAAGGTTTGAACGTATGGAAGAATGATCGTATGAGAATCAGTATATAGATAACATTTCAAAAAATTTTTCAAATTCAATAATCTACTATTGAAAGGTTATTTTTGAGTGAATTTAATACTTACCTAAGTGAAAGAAACAATAAAACATTTCAAAACTTAAATTTTATCAACATGGATTTTTGAGCACTTAAGGCTTGAACGTATGGAATAATGATCGTATGAGAATCAGTATATAGATAACATTTCAAAAAATTTCAAAAATTCAATAATCTACTATTGAAATGGTATTTTTAAGTGAAAGAAACAATAAAACATTTTAAAATTTAAATTTTATCAACATGGATTTTTGACCACTGAAGGCTTGAACGTATGGAAGAATAAACGTCTGAGAATCAGTATAGAGCTAACATTTCAAAAAATTTTTTAAATTCAATAATCTACTATTGAAATGTTATTTTTGAGTGAATTTAATACTTACCTAAGTGAAAGAAACAATAAAACATTTCAAAACTTAAATTTTATCAACATGGATTTTTGAGCACTTAAGGCTTGAACGTATGGAAGAATGATCGTATGAGAATCAGTATATAGATAACATTTCAAAAAATTTCAAAAATTCAATAATCTACTATTGAAATGGTATTTTTAAGTGAAAGAAACAATAAAACATTTTAAAATTTAAATTTTATCAACATGGATTTTTGACCACTGAAGGCTTGAACGTATGGAAGAATAAACGTCTGAGAATCAGTATAGAGCTAACATTTCAAAAAAATTTTTAAATTCAATAATCTACTATTGAAATGTTATTTTTGAGTGAATTTAACACTTACCTAAGTGAAAGAAACAGTAAAACATTTCAAAACTTAAATTTTATCAACATGGATTTTTGAGCACTTAAGGCTTGAACGTATGAAGAATGATCGTATGAGAATCAGTATATAGATAACATTTCAAAAAATTTCAAAAATTCAATAATCTACTATTGAAATGGTATTTTTAAGTGAAAGAAACAATAAAACATTTTAAAATTTAAATTTTATCAAAATGGATTTTTGACCACTGAAGGCTTGAACGTATGGAAGAATAAACGTCTGAGAATCAGTATAGAGCTAACATTTCAAAAAATTTTTAAAATTCAATAATCTACTATTGAAATGTTATTTTTGAGTGAATTTAATACTTACCTAAGTCAAACAAACAATAAAACATTTCAAACTTAAATTTTATCAACATGGATTTTTGAGCACTTAAGGTTTGAACGTATGGAAGAATGATCGTATGAGAATCAGTATATAGATAACATTTCAAAAAATTTCAAAAATTCAATAATCTACTATTGAAATGTTATTTTTGAGTGAATTTAATACTTACCTAAGTGAAAGAAACAATAAAACATTTCAAAACTTAAATTTTATCAACATGGATTTTTGAGCACTGAAGGCTTGAACGTATGGAATAATGATCGTATGAGAATCAGTATATAGATAACATTTCAAAAAATTTCAAAAATTCAATAATCTACTATTGAAATGGTATTTTTAAGTGAACAATAAGACATTTTAAAATTTAAATTTTATCAACATGGATTTTTGACCACTGAAGGCTTGAACGTATGGAAGAATAAACGTCTGAGAATCAGTATAGAGCTAACATTTCAAAAAATTTTTCAAATTCAATAATCTACTATTGAAATGTTATTTTTGAGTGAATTTAATACTTACTTAAGTGAAAGAAACAATAAAACATTTCAAAACTTAAATTTTATCAACATGGATTTTTGAGCACTGAAGGCTGGAACGTATGGAATAATGATCGTATGAGAATCAGTATATAGATAACATTTCAAAAAATTTCAAAAATTCTATAATCTACTATTGAAATGGTATTTTTAAGTGAAAGAAACAATAAAACATTTCAAAACTTAAATTTTATCAACATGGATTTTTGAGCACTTAAGGCTTGAACGTATGGATGAATAAACGTCTGAGAATCACTATAGAGCTAACATTTCAAAAAATTTTTAAAATTCAATAATCTACTATTGAAATGTTATTTTTGAGTGAATTTAATACTAACCTAAGTGAAAGAAACAATAAAACATTTCAAAACTTAAATTTTATCAACATGGATTTTTGAGCACTGAAGGCTTGAACGTATGGAATAATGATCGTATGAGAATCAGTATATAGATAACATTTCAAAAAATTTCAAAAATTCAATAATCTACTATTGAAATGGTATTTTTAAGTGAAAGAGACAATAAAACATTTTAAAATTTAAATTTTATCAGCATGGATTTTTGACCACTGAAGGCTTGAACGTATGGAAGAATAAACGTCTGAGAATCAGTATAGAGCTAACATTTCAAAAAATTTTTAAAATTCAATAATCTACTATTGAAATGTTATTTTTGAGTGAATTTTATACTTACCTAAGTGAAAGAAACAATCAAACATTTCAAAACTTAAATTTTATCAACATGGATTTTTGAGCACTTAAGGCTTGAACGTATGGAAGAATGATCGTATGAGAATCAGTATATAGATAACATTTCAAAAAATTTCAAAAATTCAATAATCTACTATTGAAATGGTATTTTTAAGTGAAAGAAACAATAAAACATTTTAAAATTTAAATTTTATCAACATGGATTTTTGACCACTGAAGGCTTGAACGTATGGAAGAATAAACGTCTGAGAATCAGTATAGAGCTAACATTTCAAAAAATTTTTAAAATTCAATAATCTACTATTGAAATGTTAGTTTTGAGTGAATTTAATACTAACCTAAGTGAAAGAAACAATAAAACATTTCAAAACTTAAATTTTATCAACATGGATTTTTGAGCACTGAAGGCTTCAACGTATGGAATAATGATCGTATGAGAATCAGTATACAGATAACATTTAAAAAAATTTCAAAAATTCAATAATCTACTATTGAAATGGTATTTTTAAGTGAAAGAAACAATAAAACATTTTAAAATTTAAATTTTATCAACATGGATTTTTGACCACTTAAGGCTTGAACGTATGGAAGAATAAACGTCTGAGAATCAGTATAGAGCTAACATTTCAAAAAACCATTAAAATTCAATAATCTACTATTGAAATGTTATTTTTGAGTGAATTTAATACTTACCTAAGTGAAAGAAACAATAAAACATTTTAAAACTTAAATTTCATCAACATGGATTTTTGACCACTGAAGGCTTGAACGTATGGAAGAATAAACGTCTGAGAATCAGTATAGAGCTAACATTTCAAAAATTTTTAAAATTCAATAATCTACTATTGAAATGTAATTTTTGAGTGAATTTAACACTTACCTAAGTGAAAGAAACAATAAAACATTTCAAAACTTAAATTTTATCAACATGGATTTTTGAGCACTTAAGGCTTGAACGTATGGAAGAATGATCGTATGAGAATCAGTATATAGATAACATTTCAAAAAATTTCAAAAATTCAATAATCTACTATTGAAATGGTATTTTTAAGTGAAAGAAACAATAAAACATTTTAAAATTTAAATTTTATCAACATGGATTTTTGACCACTGAAGGCTTGAACGTATGGAAGAATAAACGTCTGAGAATCAGTATAGAGCTAACATTTCAAAAAATTTTTTAAATTCAATAATCTACTATTGAAATGTTATTTTTGAGTGAATTTAATACTTACCTAAGTGAAAGAAACAATAAAACATTTCAAAACTTAAATTTTATCAACATGGATTTTTGAGCACTGAAGGCTGGAACGTATGGAATAATGATCGTATGAGAATCAGTATATAGATAACATTTCAAAAAATTTCAAAAATTCTATAATCTACTATTGAAATGGTATTTTTAAGTGAAAGAAACAATAAAACATTTCAAAATTTAAATTTTATCAACATGGATTTTTGACCACTGAAGGCTTGAACGTATGGAAGAATAAACGTCTGAGAATCAGTATAGAGCTAACATTTCAAAAAATTTTTAAAATTCAATAATCTACTATTGAAATGTTATTTTTGAGTGAATTCAATACTTACCTAAGTGAAAGAAACAATAAAACATTTCAAAACTTAAATTTTATCAACATGGATTTTTGAGCACTTAAGGCTTGAACGTATGGAAGAATGATCGTATGAGAATCAGTATATAGATAACATTTCAAAAAATTTCAAAAATTCAATAATCTACTATTGAAATGGTATTTTTAAGTGAAAGAAACAATAAAACATTTTAAAATTTAAATTTTATCAACATGGATTTTTGACCACTGAAGGCTTGAACGTATGGAAGAATAAACGTCTGAGAATCAGTATAGAGCTAACATTTCAAAAAATTTTTAAAATTCAATAATCTACAATTGAAATGTTATTTTTGAGTGAATTTAATACTTACCTAAGTGAAACAAACAATAAAACAATCAAACTTAAATTTTATCAACATGGATTTTTGAGCACTTAAGTTTTGAACGTATGGAAGAATGATCGTATGAGAATCAGTATATAGATAACATTTCAAAAAATTTCAAAAATTCAATAATCTACTATTGAAATGTTATTTTTGAGTGAATTTAATACTTACCTAAGTGAAAGAAACAATAAAACATTTCAAAACTTAAATTTTATCAACATGGATTTTTGAGCACTGAAGGCTTGAACGTGTGGAATAATGATCGTATGAGAATCAGTATATAGATAACATTTCAAAAAATTTCAAAAATTCAATAATCTACTATTGAAATGGTATTTTTAAGTGAAAGAAACAATAAAACATTTTAAAATTTAAATTTTATCAACATGGATTTTTGACCACTGAAGGCTTGAACGTATGGAAGAATAAACGTCTGAGAATCAGTATAGAGCTAACATTTCAAAAAATTTTTAAAATTCAATAATCTACTATTGAAATGTTATTTTTGAAAGAATTTAATACTTACCTAAGTGAAACAAACAATAAAACATTTCAAAATTTAAATTTTATCAACATGGATTTTTGACCACTGAAGGCTTGAACGTATGGAAGAATAAACGTCTGAGAATCAGTATAGAGCTAACATTTCAAAAAATTTTTAAAATTCAATAATCTACTATTGAAATGTTATTTTTGAGTGAATTCAATACTTACCTAAGTGAAAGAAACAATAAAACATTTCAAAACTTAAATTTTATCAACATGGATTTTTGAGCACTTAAGGCTTGAACGTATGGAAGAATGATCGTATGAGAATCAGTATATAGATAACATTTCAAAAAATTTCAAAAATTCAATAATCTACTATTGAAATGGTATTTTTAAGTGAAAGAAACAATAAAACATTTTAAAATTTAAATTTTATCAACATGGATTTTTGACCACTGAAGGCTTGAACGTATGGAAGAATAAACGTCTGAGAATCAGTATAGAGCTAACATTTCAAAAAATTTTTAAAATTCAATAATCTACAATTGAAATGTTATTTTTGAGTGAATTTAATACTTACCTAAGTGAAACAAACAATAAAACATTTCAAACTTAAATTTTATCAACATGGATTTTTGAGCACTTAAGGCTTGAACGTATGGAAGAATGATCGTATGAGAATCAGTATATAGATAACATTTCAAAAAATTTCAAAAATTCAATAATCTACTATTGAAATGGTATTTTTAAGTGAAAGAAACAATAAAACATTTTAAAATTTAAATTTTATCAACATGGATTTTTGACCACTGAAGGCTTGAACGTATGGAAGAATAAACGTCTGAGAATCAGTATAGAGCTAACATTTCAAAAAATTTTTTAAATTCAATAATCTACTATTGAAATGTTATTTTTGAGTGAATTTAATACTTACCTAAGTGAAAGAAACAATAAAACATAAAATTTTATCAACATGGATTTTTGAGCACTGAAGGCTGGAACGTATGGAATAATGATCGTATGAGAATCAGTATATAGATAACATTTCAAAAAATTCAAAAATTCTATAATCTACTATTGAAATGGTATTTTTAAGTGAAAGAAACAATAAAACATTTCAAAATTTAAATTTTATCAACATGGATTTTTGACCACTGAAGGCTTGAACGTATGGAAGAATAAACGTCTGAGAATCAGTATAGAGCTAACATTTCAAAAAATTTTTAAAATTCAATAATCTACTATTGAAATGTTATTTTTGAGTGAATTCAATACTTACCTAAGTGAAAGAAACAATAAAACATTTCAAAACTTAAATTTTATCAACATGGATTTTGAGCACTTAAGGCTTGAACGTATGGAAGAATGATCGTATGAGAATCAGTATATAGATAACATTTCAAAAATTTCAAAAATTCAATAATCTACTATTGAAATGGTATTTTTAAGTGAAAGAAACAATAAAACATTTTAAAATTTAAATTTTATCAACATGGATTTTTGACCACTGAAGGCTTGAACGTATGGAAGAATAAACGTCTGAGAATCAGTATAGAGCTAACATTTCAAAAATTTTTAAAATTCAATAATCTACAATTGAAATGTTATTTTTGAGTGAATTTAATACTTACCTAAGTGAAACAAACAATAAAACATTTCAAACTTAAATTTTATCAACATGGATTTTTGAGCACTTAAGGTTTGAACGTATGGAAGAATGATCGTATGAGAATCAGTATATAGATAACATTTCAAAAATTTCAAAATTCAATAATCTACTATTGAAATGTTATTTTTGAGTGAATTTAATACTTACCTAAGTGAAAGAAACAATAAAACATTCAAAACTTAAATTTTATCAACATGGATTTTTGAGCACTGAAGGCTTGAACGTGTGGAATAATGATCGTATGAGAATCAGTATATAGATAACATTTCAAAAATTTCAAAAATTCAATAATCTACTATTGAAATGGTATTTTTAAGTGAAAGAAACAATAAAACATTTAAAATTTAAATTTTATCAACATGGATTTTTGACCACTGAAGGCTTGAACGTATGGAAGAATAAACGTCTGAGAATCAGTATAGAGCTAACATTTCAAAAAATTTTTAAATTCAATAATCTACTATTGAAATGTTATTTTGAAAGAATTTAATACTTACCTAAGTGAAACAAACAATAAAACATTTCAAAATTTAAATTTTATCAACATGGATTTTTGACCACTGAAGGCTTGAACGTATGGAAGAATAAACGTCTGAGAATCAGTATAGAGCTAACATTTCAAAAAATTTTTAAAATTCAATAATCTACTATTGAAATGTTATTTTTGAGTGAATTCAATACTTACCTAAGTGAAAGAAACAATAAAACATTTCAAAACTTAAATTTTATCAACATGGATTTTTGAGCACTTAAGGCTTGAACGTATGGAAGAATGATCGTATGAGAATCAGTATATAGATAACATTTCAAAAAATTTCAAAAGTTCAATAATCTACTATTGAAATGGTATTTTTAAGTGAAAGAAACAATAAAACATTTTAAAATTTAAATTTTATCAACATGGATTTTTGACCACTGAAGGCTTGAACGTATGGAAGAATAAACGTCTGAGAATCAGTATAGAGCTAACATTTCAAAAAATTTTAAAATTCAATAATCTACAATTGAAATGTTATTTTTGAGTGAATTTAATACTACCTAGTGAAACAAACAATAAAACATTTCAAACTTAAATTTTATCAACATGGATTTTTGAGCACTTAAGGCTTGAACGTATGGAAGAATGATCGTATGAGAATCAGTATATAGATAACATTTCAAAAATTTCAAAATTCAATAATCTACTATTGAAATGGTATTTTTAAGTGAAAGAAACAATAAAACATTTTAAAATTTAAATTTTATCAACATGGATTTTTGACCACTGAAGGCTTGAACGTATGGAAGAATAAACGTCTGAGAATCAGTATAGAGCTAACATTTCAAAAAATTTTTAAAATTCAATAATCTACAATTGAAATGTTATTTTTGAGTGAATTTAATACTTACCAAAGTGAAACAAACAATAAAACA